>CATIWO010204126.1:0-13578 GCA_949673435.1 Macaranga tanarius
TGAATAATAATTTTTAAATAATAAGGACAAAATAGTCAATCTAATAAAAAAAATTTAAATCATAATAACTTAATGTATTCAGTAAATATTTTAAGTTAAAAATTTTAATTTATTATTTTCTTTTTAACTTAATTAAATAACTTAAGTTGGGCCCATTTTGGATTATCAAACAAACTTAAAATAATTAAGTGCTGAATATATTAATTTTCAGCATTAAGTGATGTTATCAAACACCGCTTAGATAGAGTAAAATAATATATTTATAGAGGTGAAATGAGTCTAAAATCAAAGTTTAAAGATTTAATTGGTTAAAATAAAAGTTGAGGGGTGCTATAGAATAAAAAGATAAAGTGTAGGGGTGAAAGTGAGCATTCGGCCGTTTAAAATATCTGGGCTCTTTTTCTTTATACGTTGGGAGAGGTATGGTTCGTAATTTGGTAATAGAATTGTACATCGGGAGAGGTTTGGTTCGTAATTTGGTATAGAATTGTGGAAAGAAGAAAAGCAACAATTCAGAAATAATATATTATTTGAATTGGTATTTTTGGTGATATAATCTTGAGTGACTTGAAGTTAAAGCCAATTACAATACTACTCTCTGATGTTTAATTAAATACACCATTAAACCTCCAATCCTGTAATCAGATTACAAAATTAAACAAGTTAATTAAAGTGAGTTGATCAAGGAGAAGCATCAAAGATGTCAGCAGGAGGGATGAAATAGTCCAAGGAAAGGCCAGGAACATTAAACACAACATCGTCAATCCTCCATATTTCTTCCATTTTAGTCCTACTATGTTGCACAGATTCTTCTTCAAACCGGAAAACTGTTGCAATGGATCTGCCTTGATGAGCAATTAACACTCCATCAACATCTCTGTAATCTCCAATGCTGCTTCCTATAGTAGTCTCCCAGTATATAGTATCATTTTCTGAGGTTTGTACTCGAGTGAGATGTGAATCCTCCAAGTATATTAGGAGTCCACTTTTCTGGCAAAAATACCCATATAATACATGCCTAAGTACTTCTGCTGCGCCTTCACTTCTTTCCATTACAGCTGCCCGATCTGCAGCTACCTTCAATACAAAGCAATCGTCTTCTCCAATTTGCTTCTCACCTAAGCATTGCGCTTTCGCAAATAGGTTGGCTGTGCTCTTTGGATCTAGGCCCTGTATGACAATTAAAAGATTAGAAAATTAAATAATATAGAACATGTAAAAAAAATTGGGCGGACTTTATTTTTACCTATATATGTATATATATATATATATATTTTAAGCATCTAAATGGAGTGGTTAATTCCCAACACCACAAGGAGGGAATCGATCCCTTAGTCTCCACAACATATGTCCTCATATTTTGCCACTTGGGCTACTTATAAGTAGGGATGTAAATGAGCCGAGCCGAACTTTGGCTAGTTCAGGCTTGGTTCATTTATAAATGAGCCGAGCTCATTAGGCCGCTAAGTGTTCGCGAGCTGTTAATGAGCTTAAACGAGCCTAAACTAGCTAAAATAATTTCTAAAAATACAATGTATAAATTTAAATTATTCATTAAAATAATTTAAAATAAATTATTTACTAGATAATTTATTATAAAATTATAATTTTTTGTAGTAATATATTTTAAAAATATTTAAATGAATAAAAATTTATATATTGTATATCTAAAATTAAATTATTAATACATTAAAATTACGAGCCGGCTCGCAAGCTCTTATTCGAGCTTGTTCACGAGTTTTCACGAGCCAAGTTTTACATAGTTTGCGCTCGACTCATTTATTAAATGAGTTTTTATATACGAGCTCGAACGAGTTTTTAACGAGTCGAAAGTCGAGCCGTTCACGAGCGCCTCGGCTTAGTTACACCCCTACATGGGAACTATATATGCATATATATAGTGCAAGACTTGTTCAAGTTGATTGCTAAAATTCTTGTCTAGAATATGGTAGATGTACAAATTTGAAATTTGTTATATAGTCTAATAAAATGATTTGCCACGTTACCATCCAAGGTATAATCTTTTATTTTTTTTATTTTTTTAGTTGTTGCTTTGCAATGTATGTGAAATTTGGTTACTAAACTAATAGGTCTCGTATATTTTATTAATACCATCATATTTATTTTGATTTTTAGGTATTTATATGAAAATGAGAATTTAGTTGTACAAAAAATAAAATAAAAGCTGTTTATATAATTCAGAAACTGAAAATTTTAATTAAAAAAAATAATTATACAAAAACTCAATAAAATAGCATAAGAAAATTTAAGGACCAAATAATGACTTTTGAAAAAAAAACACAGTACTAGTTTTTCAAAAAACTGAAATCATTAATACTTCCGACTAATTGTTATATAAAATATATAGTGACAACATTTAAATTTGCTAACTTCTTTAAATGAATTTTTTTTTTAAAAAAACGCTATAAAGTTCAATTCAAAATTTACATAATTTTGTGGCCAATGGTAAAGCACTAGTGCCATTTACAACATAATGTTTCAGATGATGGTTTTGAATTTTATGGACATCAACAAAAGTTCTAAAAAGATGAGAAAATAAATAAAAGAGGGAAAAATAAAATAAAATTGTAGAGAGAAACAAATAGGATAGGAAAAGCCGACAAAAGCTGGGGGCAATAATTCAATAAATTAGGCACTATTCAATAAAGTGCAAACAAAAATTAAAAAAGAAAAGTTAAAGCACAAGGCGTAATAATTAATAAGAAGTTGCTGCAATCCCAAGAGGGAGGCCTGCAACTCCAAGCCTTAGCCATGCATTGAACATGAAGATCACAGATGATGACGTCAGATAGAAAATCACGTGCCATCAGTGATGACTCATTTGTAAACAAAAAGAAACATGTTTGTCTGGTAAAGCATGAGACAGTTTCTCCATCAGTGTCAGCCAATATTGGCCATTTCTTTTTTTTTTTTAGGGAGCAATTTCTCCTATTAATATATATGTAAATGTGAATACAAATAATATGTTAAAAAAAAGTGAATCCAAATAAGTGAAGAATTTATTTTCCGTTGTACCAAAAAGATAACAATAAAGAAAATCTGGTATATAAATAAATTGTTTCACAAATATACATCAGAGATTGATTAGATTTTTATTTGGTAAAACGAAGAAATAGAGAGGAAAATAAATTGCTTTGAAAAAAAAAAAGACAAATAATGATTTTTTCTTCAAGGCGACAAATAGTGATTTCTTAAATGAATTGTATATATATAATTATAATCAAATCTAATTAATCATAGTTAGTATCCTATATATCAATTTAATTGTCTATAATGCAAAATTATCATATCTTACATCTTATCTCTTGGAATGCTTGGTCTGTTTTTAAAAGCAAGATTAAAATTTTATTTTAAACTACATATTTTATATAATAAACAATTTACTGTTTGGACTTTTTACATGCTGCTTGTATTAAGGATTTATAATAATGTTGTCAAATTTTCTAAAATTAAAACTAAAACCTCCAAGTGAGCTATTAATTAAAAATACGAATGTTCACAATTTCACCTGATTTATATATATACATGCACCATATACAAAATTTAAGGATTTTTTTTTTTAAAATTAGAATTTTTTGGTACAATTGCTAATCATCAAAATTCTATACAATTCCAGCATAGAAATGAGCGATCTGGGCTTTTTTAACGGTTACTTTAATTAGAGCTAGCATCAATAAATATTTTTTTTTCTTTTTCTTCATATTATAATAATATATATAATTACTAAATTAATGATTACCTGGATTATGCGACGTAGAGGCCGTTGGGGTCCTTTGGCAGCGTGAGTACCGAGCCAAGGAGTATGCCTCCACACAGTCTTCCCATCGCTGCCGGCGATGACCTTGTTCCCTCCAACAACCAATTCAAGAGACCACATCCCCGGCAACATTTGCCAAACAACAAAACACCCATTTTCTCCAGTTCTTGTCCCTAAACTTTTCACATTCTTTCCTGAGGATATTTCTGTCTCACAACGGATCATCTTCACACTGCCTGCTGCGTACATGTTTTTCATGTCTTTTTCTCTCTTTAAGCATCCAGTCGCTGCCAGATACTGTTGAATAATATAATGTGCGATAGAATTTTCCTGCTCATTGTAAGAAATAAATTTTTAAGCTGAAACTCGATGGTTTTACTTAAAGAATCAAACGCATATTCATATAATCTAATTAGTTACCATAGGCATGCCCTTGATGTGAAAATTGCGGTCAATATTGGAGTCAGTGACTAGAGGGATCGGGGCCAGTGGGCATCCAAGAACTCCAAGCAAAAGCCTCAAATCTTGCCTTTTACTATTAGCTGGAATGCTTCCATCAGGTGAAATTGGCGAATAATTGTTACCCGAAAAACTCTTTTGTAGGCGAAACCATTCTCTAATTACTTCCCACGAGCTCTCCTTTTTGTTACCTTCTTCTTGCATGTCAGGGTCAGGACCCTCTATTAAAGGTGTCAATGTTTGCGTGCACCATCTTTGCTTCCTTCTTGCCCGTGAACCCATTTGTGAAAAAATGTGGAGTTGATATATGACTGAAATGATGAGGATTTTGGTTGTGGGTGTTTATAAGGCGAGTAATGTTATGGATGAGTCTAAATCTTAAAGTTGGAGCACTATGGTCCATGGGAGGGTAGAGACAAAAGGGACAGCTTATCCGTCCAACGGCAGATGGTGTACTATTATAATACAGACTTGCATGTAGGGCTGTCTTTTGCTTTATTCTTCTTTTTCTCTTTTGGAATTTAGACTAAGCACCTCTTCCATTTGTCGTTTTATATTTATATTTACACTTTTATAGGTATTCTATTCAGAGTCTCGAAATGATGGGGTCCCAGCAGGTGGCTTGATTACACTTTCTATCTTGATTAGGTCCTACCAGGTGTTAGTAGCTGACTAGCTGTTCCTTTTTTTTTTTTTAAGAATGAAAATTCATTATTTTAATAAAATAATTTTATAACATATCATCAAAAATATACTTCAATTACCTTTTAAAAAAAACTTCAATTACAAACAACTTAAAGAAAAACTACATGCTTAATTTAATTTTCAAATGAATTTGTAAATTATAAAATTTAACTTGGAAAAATAGTACGAGATTTTCCTTTTTGTGGTGTCATTTATAAAGATTTATTATTAAAATATTTAATAAAATCTATATGAAAATATTTTTTGTTACATCTATGTCCGCGGAATTTAATCTCAAAATCAATATTATTAATTTAATATTGATTAAATACTAATGTTGGTATAAAATAAGTATAGAGTAGGGATTTTTGGTATTTTATGTAAAAATTACATATACTCAAAAAAGTCTAGTTTCAATGACGAGTTTTGTCTTGTCCTCATGACAAGTTTTTAGATTTTTATTTTCTTTCTCATTGCTTACTCTCTTTGTTTTTTTTTTTTCGTTTCTATCAAAGGTTCTTTTGTTCTAGTGCACTATGGCTAGCAGTAGTGGGGACAAGGAGGATCTCCTTGTCAAGGAATGTTATGATCTTTCATTACAGGAGGATGACGAAGTACTGGAAGGATATATTGTTGGTGGTGCTAATTTAGTCCTGGTTACTAATGAAAAACATTTTTGTCATGTTGGAAAGTTTTTGACGGATAAGGTCTTTAACTTTAATGCCATGATGAGTACTTTGGCTAATCTATGGCGACCCATTCGTGGAGTGTGCATCAAGGATCTAGGGAATAAACTATTCCTTTTTCAGTTTTTTCACGAATTTGATGAGGTTAGAATGCTTGAAAATGGTCCCTGGACATTTGATCAACATCTGTTGTTATTACAATGCTCTGATGGTACGATTCCTTTAGAATAAATGCAGTTTATTTCCTCAGATTTTTGGGTTCAAATTCACAATCTTCCAACTGGTTTTCGGTCGGAGAAAGTGATACAATATATTGGGAAGTATCTAGGTGAATTTATAGAGTCTGATCCTAGAAACTTTGAGAATTTCTGGCGCCCTTATATTAGGATTCGTGTCCGTATTGATGTTAATAAACCCCTTAAAAGCAGAATGAAACTGAAAAAGGAAGGAGGAGAATAGTTTATGGTGGTGTTCCGGTTTGAACGACTCCCAACTTTCTATTTTGTATGTGGTTTATTGGGTCATTCTGACAAGTTCTGTGAGAAGGTGTTTAAGAATCCTGCTTTGCTGAATGTTAAGCGGTTTGAGATGCACATGGGCGTGTGACCTGTCGGGTTCTTATTCACTAGAAGACATAAATTGCATAAAAAATGTGCCCAACTTCAAAATTTTGCAAGTTCCCACACACTTTTCATTTTCCCAATATTTCCCACTTCCCAAAGTCTACGGTTCTTCAATTTCCTAACACTCACCATTTCCTATACATTGAATCCTCTATCTTTGACTACTTTTTCTCTTCCCAATTTTTCAATTCTCCATGTTTATTCATTTTTAATTCTCACTTTCCTCTATATAAACAACACAATCCCCTATTCTCTTCCCACATATTTTAATTCCCTCATTCTCTACATAAATTCTTTCTCTCTAGCAAATTCTCTCTCTAACCGAATTTCTCTCAAGCAAAGTTCTTAAATTTCATCTTCATCAATGGAGAGAGAGCCAAGGAGGAAGACATATGCCACCAAAAAAGTAAAGCCAAGGTCCAAGAGGACAAGAGGAGGAAGCTCTTCCAATCCGAGTGGAGCTAATGAAGACTTAATAGTAAAACCCTTCCCTCCTCAAATTGAATTCGGGCATGAGGGGCAACGTAAGAAATATGAAAAATTACTTTCTAGGAAATTTATTCCTAATAGGTATATGAGTGCTCATGCTTTGAGAAAAGTGGGTTTGTTTGAAGAAGTAAACATGTACATTGCTAGAATGGGGTGGGAAGATTATATTTTGGTATAATAACCCACCTATGTTCAACTCACTTGTGAATTTTTGTCTTCCTTTCACTTTGATGAAAACTCCTTATTGATGTCATTCCAGTTGGGAAATAGGGAACATACAATGGGTATGTTTGAATTTAATGATGCATATAATTTCCCACCCAATCAAAATGCCATGGTTCAATTCGATAGGGATGAATTTTGGAAGGAGATAACCGGCCAAAGGGATGTTGCTTATGAAGCAAGAGCGACTAAAGAATTCCAGATTCAATCTCCAGCTCTCAAGTACCTTCATAGGTTGATGGCACATTCTTTATTCCCAAGGAGAGATGGTGATTCGGTAGTGACCACAACCGAGCTCTCTATTTTGTATTGCATGTGTAATAACATTCAATTGTATATTTGTCATGCATTAGCTCTTAAATTGAAGGATGTTGCCAATAAGTCATCTGGTGCCATAAAGGTTGGTGGGTTGATAACAAACATTGCTTGCTATGTGGGGTTTGATGTTGATAACTTGCCCTTTCAAAAGCTCAAGAGACCTTCATTGATTGATCTTCTAATGATGGAAGCAATGGGAATGGTTACAAGGGAGGGACCTAACGTCTTCAATCTTGTTCATTCTCCACCTCCACAAGCAATGGAAGAAGAAGAGGAAAGCAAAGACATCCAGGATGTCATGAGGAGAATGGATGATTTGGAATTACAAGTCGGAGTAATTGATGCAAATGTTGGTGAACTCACTTCATTGGCACAAGGCATGCGTCAAGACATGTATATGATGAATCACAATTTGATAGCCTTTTTTCATGCGCAAAACTTCTTTCCACCTCCTTATCCTCCACAAGATCTGGGACATGGCAATTGAGGCCTTGAGGAAGAGTAGTCCAATATTATGTTATGTTTTTGTTTTGTACTTTGTTTTATTTGAGTTTGATGTATGTTTTTATTATTTGGTTTTAAGTGTAATTGTGTAATGTGGTTAATTTTCTAATGTTAAATGTGTTCTTTTTCCAATTCCTATAATTTCTTAGTTTAATTTTGCAATTTTTTGCGTTTTGGAGGTGTTTGACATGCCCATGCGTATGGGCATGTCAAACTGCCCTATTTTGTGCCAGTCGCAGCGCAGGCACGCCCATGCGCATGGGCATGTGACCTGTACATGCACACACCCGAAAATTTTTTCAATTTTTTTTTACAATGCGGACATTACAAAATTTAAATGTGGGGGGGAGCAAAAATAAAATTTTTCAATTTTAATTTTATTATTTTTCATTTATTTTTATTTTATGTTATTTGAATGGTTTTTAGATTTTAGGAGTCTAATTTACTTGTCCTTTTTCTATTAGGATAGTGAGTATTTATTTTTCAATAAAATTCATCTTTTCAGATAGGATTAGGAGATGAGTTATGTAATCCTTATAAATCTCTAATTTTATTCGTTTATTTATAGACATAGGGTTGTTTTAATTTGTAGAACTTCTACATTCTTTACATTTTTCTCTCAATTAAATTATCTATATTGTTATTCTCTGCAATTATTTTCTTGATGTTTAATGGGTTCAATTAGCATGTCCAGCAATAGCTAAAGGTCCAGTGCAAAAGAGAAGGCACCAATGGAGATAAGACCTAAGCCAACGGATCTCAAAGATGAGTATGATGCTTTCTTCTCTATTTTCTTAGACAAAGAAGGTAAGAGATTCTGTTCTTTTAGCAAAAGAAACATGTGCATACCTAAATACTTTGATGATCAACTCATGAAGGATATTGGAATGCATGCTTTTTTGAATATGTTATACAAAAGGCTAGGCTAGTTTAAGTTGAATAGTGAAATATGATGTGTTTTATGAATTGACTGTTCAATTCTATACCACTTTGAAAATCAAAGATGAAGAACAGTGAATTTTTTCGTGTAGATTCTTTGGAAAAGAATATAAGTTCGATTATGATCTCATGACTGAAATTTTTGATTTCTCTGAAAGGGGTATTTATTACCCTCCTCCCGAATTTAATATGATTGGATTTTGGGCTGAAATTACTAAGAGAGATAGAATAAGCCATGGAGACACTATGGTTAGTAGTTTAATTAATAGTCACTCATATTTGTTAATGTATAAATTCATAGCACATACCATCTGTGGTAGGAATGAGAGTACAAAGGTTATGCCTGATGAACTATTTTTGATGTGGTGCATGGCTACTAACCGTAGGGTGAATAATGCATATTTTGTGTTTCATTCTATGTGGCGTGTTGTGCAGGGACAAAAAGCACAGATGTCTATGGGCCATATTATCACGGGCTTGGTCATACACTTTGTACCAAGGAAGCTTACCATTCTTGAACCATTGGAACGTCAAATCTTTGATGAGGACTTTCTGATTAAAGCTAAAGTAATCACAGACTTTGGAAGGCTAGAAGAGGCGGACAATAGAAGATGCTACTAACTACGTCAAACCGCTTTGAGACATGGAGATGTCCCTTTACCAAAGGTGGTGGAAAACTTTGATGATGTCAATGAAGAGGAAGAAGAAGATGTCAAATCTCAAGTGCCTCATGGTAATGCAAGGGTGAATAAGAAGGATGGTAAAGCTAAACCAAAGAAAAAGAATAGAGCAGTAAAAAGGAAGAGATTTAAATATAGTATGGAGAGAGTCGAAAAGAAGATAGAGGATGTGGCGAACAGAACTAATCAAAGACTTGGTACCATGATGATGGAGGTAATCACCAAGTGTGAAGTTTATAAAACCCTAAGAGATGCAAGGATGGAAAATCTGATGGCTGAAGTGAAAGAGCTGAAGTAATTAATCTCTCAAAGCAAAGGAACTAAGGCATCACCAGAGCCATCTGTTGAGATCATAGTTCCAGAAACTTCATCCTTGAATGCATATGACTAGGGGAGTTTTCTTTTCCTTTTATTTTTTTGTTTTTGTTTTTATTTTGTGTTGCATCTTTATGTGTTGTTGCATGAATAAAAGGCCTTTCACTTGAGTTTTTTAGCCTATTTGTGCTAAGAGTCAGTATCATTAGGTGTGTTTTTCTTAAATAAGTGTGTTAATCTCCTTTTAATGCTCGGTTTGGATTGTTAAGTTAGAGGAATAACTTGTGATTAAGAATTTTTAAATTTTAATGAACTTAATGCCTAGTCCTTCATTGAGTGATTGAAATAGTTTGCTTAATAGTTGAGAAAGGTATTTATAGAAATTTAAATATTTCATATAGTTCATATGTGTATAGGCACTTATAAAAAATAAATAAGTTCCTTAAGTGAGATAGAGCCTAAAACGCACCCGTGCATATACTCTAATACTCTATAAAGGGTATGAGTATCCAAAGGACTTTGTTGAGGTATCCACATTGAGTAATATGGAAAGGTATGGGATACTAAAATAAGGAAACTTTAAGGAATAAATTGTATGCCTCTTAAGTGTTGTAAATAAAAGAACGACTTGAATGTTAGTGTTTTATGCCTACTTTCATTTTTCTTGGTTGTTAATTATGCTTTTTTATGAATTCAACGAGGGAGTTTGCTTTTCACTTGGTAATTATTATGTTCTTGATTATGAGTTATTGCTTTGATTTTCAGTTTTTAAACTTTGTATTAAGGAGAGATTAGGATGGTTCCTCAAGTTAAAAACTACTCATGATGTTGGTTCTTTATAAAAATAAGTTATTCTCTTATTTTTGCTTGAGGACAAGCAAAGGCTCAAGTGTGGGGGAATTTGATGAGTGTGAAATATGCATGTATTGAGCACTCTATTTTATTGCATATATAGTTTAGAATTGCATTGTTTAGTTAGTTTTTAGTTAATTTAGTTAGTTTTGTTACTTTATTTTAATTTAGGTACTTTTATGTTAAATAGTAATTTTTTGTTAGTTTTTGGTTGTAGGATGCATTTGAGGAGAGATGGAGATAGTACTTGAAGATAAAGATAAGATTGAAGCTTAAAGTTGGAAGTTATCCTCGCATCAGGGCACATGGCCATGCACACGCCCATGTGTGGAGTGGCATGCCCATGTGCTTGCCCATGCCTGAATTGAAGAAGAGACAGTCATAGAGCACATGCCCATATGCACGCCCATACGCACAACCATGCCTGATTCTAAGATTTCAGAGCTATTTTGATGCATGGGCGTGTCTAATTGTTGCGTGCCCATGCATAATGATGTGGCAGCCAATGAAAAGTGGATTTTCAGCTGGAGTTTGGATAGATAGAAGCTCATCTTTTAAGCCTATGTTTAGATAGAGTTTGGGAGAGTTTAAATGACCTCTTTCATTAGGAAACTAGGTCCTTTAAAATAGAACCATTTGTTTTTCATTTAAGGAGGCTAGTTTTGGAGTTTTAGTTCTAGTTTTTGGTTCTCTACTCTCCTAGTTTTTCAGAATACATTTTCATTTTCATTTTGCTTAGTAGAGGGATACTTGGCTTGAAGTTAGAAGAGCAAGGCTTCCTTACATCACTTGGAAGGGGGTTTTTCTTGTATCACTTTTTTATTTAATTGTTATTATGTTCAGAATGATTTTTATTTTTTGTTTGTTTTCTTTTATTCTTAACATGAGTAGCTAGATCCTTTTTAGGGTTCTTATTTTGAATTGACCATGTGCTTATTGTGATTTACATTAGGTTGCTAGATCTGAATTCATTGGTTGTTGTTGTGCTTAATGTCATTTTAGGATTGATCACCCTAGGATTGAATTGACATTATAGGCTTAATCAAGAGATAGGTTTTGTAGGATTAGGCAATGACCGATTGATTGCTTAATTAGTTGAGAGACAATTAAGTGGATTAATATTGATTAAAGGTTGTGACTTAAAATTGGAATTAAAAGGCATTAGGTTGGTGAGAGCCAGTAAACTTAGTGTTAATTAATCTCCAATTAATTATAAGTTTATCTGAGAGGAAAATCTGTAGTTTCTAAGATTCCTTCAAAATGAATTAGAACTACTAAAAACCTAATTATGTAATCAATCCTTTGAAATGGTCCAATTGAGAAAAAGAACCCTAGCTTTTAATATTTGTTTGAATTTGAATTTTACTTTTGTTTGTTTTGATTTTAGTTTTTAATGAAATCTGAACTCTATTTTGTTGTCTGAACAAACAAACATAGTTAGTATTACAGTATTCAATTCACAATCTCTGTAGGATGATATCTTTATTTACTATTTAATACGATTCTGTGTACTTGCGGATTACACACATCACATATTAGTAATTCAAAACTTCAAAAAGAATTTCTTGATAAACTCCTGAAATCTTTAGAAGACAAACCTGTTAAAACTCCTGCTTCTTCTGTTTTGCCTTCCACTTCAAAAAATAGTTACAACTTGACAACTATTCTTAAAAAAGGAAAGAAAAACAAAGCTCCTGTTGTTAGACTTTAGGATCTTCAAAAAGAAGTTAAAACTATTAAGCTTGAACTTAAAGAACTTAAAGCCAAACAACAACGAGACTCTGAAATCATTCAATCTCTAATTTTCAAATAAAAGTCTGATGACTCGAGTTCTGATTCAGAAGACCCTGACAGTCCTTTTGAACCATAAAACCTGGAATGCCTGGAAGAGGTTCCAGAAGTTCCAAAAAATTTCATAAATATTTTAAGAGAAATTACTTCTTAAAAATATTTAATTCAAATAAAAATTATTTTCTCAAATGATTTTGAATTGGATACAATTACATTATTTGATACAGGTGTTGATTTAAGTTGTATCAGATATGATTTAGTCCCAAAATGATTTCATAACAAAACAAAAGAAAAACTTGCAGCTACAAATGATTCTGAATTGACCATTGGTGGCAAAGTGGAAGCCTCAGTGGTTATAGGAAACGTTGCACTCAGGACTCTTTTTATTCTTGCAAAAGATTTATGTTCAATGGTCATTTTAGGGACTCCTTTCATCAGTTTGATTACTCCATATAAGGTCAATGAACAAGGTATTTGTTTTAAAGCAAGAAACTCCAAATTGGTTTTTCCTTTTGTTACCAAACCCAAAAAGAGGAGTTTAAATTTAATTAAAGCACATTCTATTTATAATTTCCAAATCAATGCTTTAATTAAAGTCAAACAAACACATCTAACGTATTTGCAGCAAGATGTCAATTTTCAAAGGATTCAGAAACAACTTCAAAATAATTTTGTAAAATCAAAAATTTCTGATTTTTAAAAACAAATTGAAAATAAAGTTTGTTCTGATCTTCCAAATGCCTTTTGGGACAAAAAACAACACATAATTGATCTGCCCTATGAAAATGATTTTGATGAATGTCAGATTCCCATAAAAGCTAGACCAATTCAAATTAATGAAACCCTAGAAAAACACTGTAGGGAAGAAATTCAGGATCTAGAAAATAAGGGTCTGATTTCCAAATCTCGATCTCCTTGGTGTTGTGCTGCTTTCTATGTCAATAAAAATAGTGAAATAGAAAGAGGTACACCTAGACTGGTGATCAATTACAAACTTTTAAACACTTCTTTGAAATGGATACAATATCCAATTCTAAACAAAAAGGATTTCCTCCAAAAACTTCATTCTACTTTGATCTTTTCCAAGTTATATATATATATATATATATATAGTTTCAATTTTTATAGTCATTTTATTAATATTAGACCTACTAATTTAACATTTAATCTAAAATAATAAATATCAATTTAATTATTTGAAATAAAAAATTTCAATCATTAATTAAATTATTTTAAAT
>CATIWO010204142.1:0-24533 GCA_949673435.1 Macaranga tanarius
AACTCGTCCAAAACACCCAAAACTTGTCCAAAGTACGAAGTCAATATGTCTCCCATCAAAATTCATGTCATAAACACAACAATCTCCACCTTGACATGAATTTCCAAGTATCAATTCAAACCAAAACACTCACAACGCGAATAATAACATAAACTCCACCTCTTCCAACATGCCCCCCAATGGGTACTACTCAACGAGAATGTGAAAGACCAACCAAGTCCAAGTAATGCACAAACTTGGACAAAGGAAGTGATTTAGTTAACATGTCAGCGGGATTATCATGTGTACTGACTTTTTCCACAACCACATCACCCCTTGTAACAACATCTCGTACAAAGTGATAGCGAACATCAATGTGCTTAGTCCTCTCATGGAACATCTGATCTTTGGTGAGAAAAATAGCACTCTTACTATCACAAAACAACGCCATGAGCTTCAAATCATCACAAAGCTCTCCAAATAATCCCTTCAACCAAATGGCATTTTTAACGGCTTTAGTAATGGCAATATACTCAGCCTCTGTAGTAGACAACGTAACTGAAGCTTGCAATGTTACCTTCCAAGTAATAGTACAACCACTAATGCTAAACATATAATCGATTAACAATCTCCTTTTGTCAAGATCACCGGTAAAATCCGAATCCACATAGCCAACAACCCCATCTCTACATCTTCCAAAATGCAAACACACTCCCGAAGAGCCACGCAAGTAGCGAAGGATCCATTGTACTGCTTTCCAATGCTCTTTCCCCAAATTAGCCATGTATCTACTAACTAAACTCACGGCATGCGACAAATCCGAATGTGTGCAAACCATAGCATACATAAGGGAACCAACCGCACTAGAGTAAGGGACTCGAGTCATGTACTCGATCTCATCATCTGACTGTGGACACAACAAAGCTGAAATCTTAAAATGTAAGGCCAATGGAGTACTTATAGGTTTACAATTGTGCATATTAAACCTTCGTAAAACCTTCTCAATATACCCCCTTTGACTAAGATACAACGAGCCAACCTTTCTATCTCTCACAATCTCCATACTAAGGATCTTCTTTGCCTCACCCAAATCCTTCATCTCAAATTCAACACTCAACTGAGATTTGACCTTCCCAATTTCATCTTTATCTCTAGCTGCAATTAACATGTCATCAACATAGAGAAGAAGATACACAAATGACCCATCACGGTTCTTTCTAAAATAGACACAACTTTCATAGTTGCAACGTCTAAACCCGTGTGTGGTCATGAAAGCATCAAACCTCTTGTACCATTGCCTTGGAGATTATTTCAATCCATAGAGAGATTTCTTCAACAAACACACATGGTCCTCCTTTTCTGAAGCAATAAAACCCTCTGGCTGCTGCATATAGATGTCTTCCTCAAGCTCTCCATGTAAGAATGCCATTTTGACATTCATTTGCTCCAACTCAAGATCATGCCTAGCAACAATCCCAAGTAAAGCTCGAATAGAGCTGTGTTTTATAACATGAGAGAATACATCACTGTAATCCACACCCAGAATCTGACTATAGCCTTTAGTAATAAGTCTCGCCTTGTATCTAGCATCATCAATACTCGGAGTACCTTCTTTCCTCTTGAACATCTACTTACATCGAACATCCTTCTTGCTTTTGGGTAACTTCACTAGCACCCATGTACAATTTTTGTGTAGAGATTCCATCTCCTTATACATGGCAATCATCCACTTTTTCTGAATCCACACAACTGATTGCCTCCTTATAGGTAGATGGTTCCTTACCGGCATCAATATCCTCAGCCACATTTAACGCATAAGCTACCATATCCGCTTCAGCAAACCTTTGTGGTAGTTTAATGGGCCTCCTAGGTCTGTCCCTCGCAATAGAGTACTAAGGTGTGGTAGCCTCCTCAACCTCAATCATCTTTGTACCCTCATCTGGTGTAGCTTTTGGTGTGGATTCTTCCCTAAATGGAAACTCCACCTTGATGTCTGTATCCTGCTGCTGCACAGACTCATCACACTTATCTTTAGGAGACTGATTACAAAGCTGGAGTTTCATCAAAGATTACATTGTAACTCACAATAATCTTACTCAACTTGGGACACCAAAGCTTATAACCCTTAACACCAGACATATAACTAAGAAAAATACATTTTTTAGACTTAGGTTCCAATTTACCATTATCAACATGAGTATAGGCGGGACAATAAAAACTTCTTAGGTCAGAATAATTTAGAGGGGCACTAGACCATACCTCTTCTGAATTTTTCTTGTCTATCGCCATTAAGGGAGAACGGTTCACAAGAAAACGGGATGTTATAGCAGCTTCAGCCCAAAATGACTTCGGTAACCCAGAATTAGAAAGCAAACACCGAACTTTCTTCATCAATGTTCTATTCATGCGTTTAGCCACACCATTCTGTTGCGGAGTACCCGGAACTGTCAAATGCCTAACAATTCCTTCGGTTTGATAAAATGAGTTAAACTCATTCGAACAAAACTCTAACCCATTATCAGTGCAGAGACGCTTCACTTGCTTTCTAGTTTGTTTCTCAATCAAGGTCTTCCAGTGCTTGAAAGTGACAAACACCTCACTCTTATACCTTAAAAAGAACACCCAAACTTTCCTCGAGTAATCATCAATGACCGTTAGCATGTAGCTTGCACCACCCTTAGTAGGAACTTGGGATGGCCTCCAAAGGTCTGAATGAATGTAGTCAAGTGTCCTTTTTATGCTGTGAATGCCCTTGCCGAAACTCACCCTTTTCTATTTCCCAAATACGCAGTGTTCACAAAACTCCAATTTCCCAATCTGACCATCTATTAGTCCTCTTTTGCTCAACTCAGTTAGACCATTCTCACTCATATGGCCTAATCGTAAATGCCATAGTGTAGTTTTATCCAACTCGGAGGAGGTGATGGCTGTATCACCTATAATGGTCGAACCCTCCAAGACATACAACTTGGCGTGCCTCAAACGCCTTTTCATCACAATGAGAGAGCCCTTTGTGATATTCAATACTCCACCTCCACCTGAATAACTGTAACCTTCACTGTCGAAGGTAAAAACTGAAATAAGATTTCGGCCTAAATCAGGAATGTGCCGAACACCCTCAAGTGTTTTGATGATCCCATCATGCATCTTAACTCTGACCGTTCCAATGCTGATAATCTTACATGGGGCATCATTCCCCATCAAAATAGTCCCCATATCTTTTGGTTTATAAGTTGTAAACCATTCCCGATTGCGAGTCATATGGAATGTGCAAGCGGTGTCTAAAATTCAGTCATGTATTGAATTGACCCTACTGTCAGAGATAACAAGAAGATCCCCTTAATTGTCCAAATCTTCTACATCTTCAACAACACTGCCCTCACCAAAATGTTTTGGCCTTTTACCCTTTTGATCACCTCTCTCAGTCCTATTTTTCAACTTAAAACACTCAGCCTTGACATGACCCTTCTTCTTGCAGTAATAGCACTTCATGGTCTTGCTCTTTGACTTAGACCTTCCCCTATTCTCATCCCCTCCTCTTTTGATCATCCTTCCCCTAACAACAAAACTCTCTCCATGAGTCTCCAGGTTAACCACCAACTGTTTAACCTGCTCCTTAGAATACAACGCCTCATAAACCTCTTTATGGGAGATTTTCTCATGACTATACAATAGAGTCTCAATAAAATTTCTATAAGATAGAGGTAAGGAACATAGCAAAATTAAAGCTAAGTCCTCATCCTCAACCTTAAGCTCCATACTCTCCAAGTCAAAGATAATATCCTTAAACACAGTTAATTGATTTTCAAGGGACGTAACTTCCACCATACGATGAGAGTACAAACGTTGCTTTAAATACATCTTGCTAGGGAGAGATTTCTTCATGCATATTTGTTCCAACTTTGCCCACAATGAAGCTGAGGTCTTCTCCTTCATTACATCCTGCAAAATAGTGTTCGACAAATGCAGATGTATTTGTGTCAAAGCTTTACGCCTTTTTACATCATCTGTCCATGATGCAGGCATCTGATCAAACCCCAAAATACAATCATCTAACTCCATCTGAGCGAGTACGGCTGGCATCTTAACCTGCCATAACGTGAATCTTGTGCTATGATCCAATAGAGGAATATCATACTTTAACGATGCCATTGTTCAAATCAGACAACACCAAGATTAAACCCAAAAAAAAAAGTCTTAGCTTTGATACCAATTTGTTAGAGTCGCAGCGGAAGTAATAGGCGAATGCAAACAAACACACACACAATAGCAAAATAAAGTAAACAAGAATAGACACAAAGATTTACATGGAAAACCCCAATATGGGTAAAAACCATAGGCAGAGGAGGAGAGATTTCACTATGACTATAAAAATAGCGTACAAAGAGTGTTTAGACTGCTAACAATGATGAATAGGCCGAATTCTTTAACCCTAAATTGATACAAGGCTTATTTATAGAGTTTGTAGAGAGAAAATAGGAGAAAAAATTCTTCCCAAATGGATTTGGACATCTCTGGTCGCTACACGGGCGTGTCTCGACCCGTGTAGCCTTTTAGAGTAAAAATAAGGTCGAAACACAGCCTGGAACACGCCCGTGTTCCCGCCCGTGTATTGTTCTGGATAAATTGGCAGGTTCCAATACAGCTAATAACACCCTCGTGTTCACAACACACCCTGAGACACACCCGTGTATCAGTCCATGTCTGCCCCAAACATGCAATACACATACCAAACTCGTCCAAAACACCTAAAACTTATCCAAAGTGCGAAGCCAACATGTCTCCCCTCAAAATTCATGTCACAAACACAATATAGAAAGTAAGGGTAATATTCACAAATAAATGCCAAAACAAAGTCATGCAATGCAACTGAATGGCTACTAAAATGCTGGTAAATCTGCTTTATGGATGGACTTCATTGCTCACAAATGAGTTCAAATCAAGATATTATTGGAATTTAATATGTTAATAGCTTCATAAACAATGGCTAGATGCCACGACCTCTATGAATTGGTTCTGTTTGAAGGTTGAAATTTTTTATAACATGAGCCAAAATTCCAATAATATAGTTTATACAAAGCCCTCGAAATAACAGAGGCAGTTGACAGACTATGAACTTATTCTGTAAGCTCAAGGTGAATGATTTGCATAATTTTTTAAAAAGAAAAGCTCTAGTCATCCATTAAGGTAAACATACTACACACACAGTCAGTCTTGGCTTGACTCTAATATCAAATTTTAAGGAATTTCACATTGAATAGAAACTCTAAAGTTTGAGATGTAACAAATATTCACATATCATTCAAACCACAATAACGATTTCGTTAACTGCTAAAATTTGAGGATAAATAATAAGTTCTTAAGGTCTTGATTTAGCAATTGGATAAAAGTTACCAAAAATAAATAATTTTTTATCACATTTTCACAAACTAACAACAATAATATATACTAAGCGTATTGATATTTAGGGAATTTTAGTGATACATAAAATGAAAGATAGAAATGAATTGGGTAAGTAGCCAAAATAATAATAATAAAAAAAAAGAATAAAAGAAAGTACCTAGAGAGGACTGTAGCAGCAGGTGACCATTCTGCATTATCTTTCCCAATCCCTTTCTTCACAATTGCTCTTAATCTTAATTTTTGCCCTCTCCACAGTTTTACAATAATGTAAATGGAAGATTAATCATTTATGCATGTGTAAAATCATTTCTTAATGTAAATAAAATTAATCATGTAATCATTGGAAAGATTAAGCAAGATAAATTTTTTGGCTAAAATAATGCAATAGCAAACTTCTAATTTCAAAAAAATAATAATAAAAAATTGTAACAAAAGCTCAAACATAATAAATTATATCACAAGTGCCAAATTATTCTATGTTCTGCCCATTTGACTCAAATACTTGCACTAAGTTCTACCATAGTCAACTATATTATACTGTTTCAAGATTATATATTTTTTCTCTCTTACATAATGTTGAATGTATGCAATTGTGATGTGAGAGTGAAGGTACATATAGATATATAAACACACAATAAAAAATATAATACTTTATTGCTATAAATATATATGGCTTCTGAAGAGAGTCAATTTGTATCCTGTATATAATGTTCATGTTTACATATCCAAAGCTATTGCCAACTATTGGTTTTACAAATTCTGTCTCTCAAACTCCAATAGTAGTTTTTAATGCAACCTGAGGAGAGTAATATACGTACCATGAATAGGAAAAAAGTAAAGAGAGCTAGCTACTATTGGAATATTGATACCATGTGGACTTTTACAAATAAACAACTAAATATATAACATTGAACAACAACGTTGTTCTGCAGAATATGGATTTGATAGTAGTACTGCTGTCAACATGATATATGCTTGCTGAAAACTATGGTGAAGTAAAATTAATATTAATAAGGCTGGAAATGATAAAGATAGTAAAATTGGTGTTGCTAACAAACCAATAAAGTAAAAGATAAGAACATACCATGAGGAATGAGCTCATCAAACCTTATGTATAGGTAAAGTGAGGTTGGTATTCACCTAAAAACAAAATGTACCATAATGAAGCATAATAAATGGATATAGAAAGAAAGAGAAACATGAAGTGAAGAGATTGCATTTTATTGTTCTTAAGTTTTTGCTCTTGCTTAGTCATTAGAACTGATTTTGACTCCAAAATGAACCTGCCAACATATTAATACATAAAAGAAACCAGAGAAAAGGAAATTCAAATATTCATCATCTAAAATCCAAAAGCAGCCAAATACTCACGTTCTCCCTACAAAACCAACAAAAAAAGTGAATCAAAAGAGCTAAAAAATATTTTTAAAAAATTGTAAATCTGAAATTGACCTATCAAAGAAATGACCTGTACTAATAGATTTATAAGTGTTAAAAAAGCTTGTTTCTTTTCTCCTATTTTGTTCAAATTTGGTTTTGCACTAGGTTTTGCAAAAATTAAATACACAACATCAACCCATCATTCATTCACAAAAATAATCGATTATCAAACTTTAAATCTTCAAATACAATTCGATACAAACAAAATAAAAATACATGCTTCAATTTAGCAGTAGTTTCCATAGTGTGACTTTGAGTCTCTAGAAAGGCATATGTACATCATTGAAAGGAAATCAACATAAAGAAAAAAACTAAAGCCGAGTTCAAATGTGCTATGAGAATTTATTGGATTGGAGAAATCGCCGCCATTGGTGGTGACATGGATCTCGAGCTCCATATACTCATCATCATCATCATCATGCATGATTCTTATTTAATTGGGATGGAAAAGTTATTTCTGAACTCGACCTTTTCGAGGGATAAATTGTACTGACGGTACCCAACCTTTGATACATTTACTATCAAAGTGCCCAACCTTTTTTTTGTAATACAAAATCTCCCAACCTTTGATTCCAGTAATGCAAAAATGCCCAGAGCCACTTTCCGGTAGTTGGAGCTAACATGGCGCATATGTGGAGTGTGACGTGTCACTACACGTCAACAGACGAGATGGATTGTGACATGTGGCGACACGTTATTGCCACGTCATCACCACGTGTCACTAAAAGCATAAAAAAAACTTAAATTTCCAACTCTCCCGAATCGAAAACCAAAAATAAATTTAGCATTGTAGCCATCGTTTGAAGAATTGAAATCTAGAAACCCTAGAAATCTTTGAATCCTGTGAACATCTATAAATTGATGATGGAAATCACAATACCTAGATGCCATTATGAGGTGCAAGTTGTGATGAGAACCTCATGGACTGATGCTAATCCAGGTAGGAGATTCGTGAGTTGTACAAAAATCTAGGTATGTACAGTAATTGATTTCCATGCCTGTGAAATAATGTTTGAAAGATAAAAGTGTTGTTATGTTTCAAAGAAAGGGGTGTAATGGTATGTATGCAATTGATTTGTAGAATCAAGCATGCCACTTTTTCCAGTGGGTAGATCCTCCGATGTCATAAAGAGCAAAAGCAGTAATCTCAGGGTTACTCAAAAAGATTGATAGAATGGAGAAGGAGCATGAGAACGCTATTAGAATGAAGACAAGAGCTGCAAGGATGAAATGGGTTGTGTTGTGATTTTTTATTATTGTGTGTACGGTGAGGTTTTTAGGAATAGAAATTTAATTACTGTGGGCAGGTTAGGATTTGTTTGTAGTTAGTAGTTGATGATCTAAAGTAGTGCAAGTGAATGGAACAATTGTATTTAATGAAGTGTAAAATTAAAATCAATTAAGTGTATGATAGTGTTTATTAACTTGAATACCTACTGAAATGCTGTTGTCTATGATAAAAGGTGCAGTGTGGTTACAAAACACTTTTAGTCGATAATGATAGCTAATTGCAAAATTTGATTGACCTGTAATGTGGGTGGTTATTTTCGTAAAAACTCTCCAAGTATACAGAATCGACAAGTAGTACTAAAGATATCGTTCCCACAGAGATTTTAATCTATCCACCTATTAATTTATCTCTAATTGTTTAAAGCTTCCAAATATAATGGTTAATTTAACTATAACTAACTAAAACTGAAATAAAAATAATAATTCTAATTGTAAAATCAATTAACCAAATCTAAAACAACCATTAGGAAATTAATTCACCTCACATTCATTAGCTAATCTCTTTTCCCTAACTCAATTATTCATGCAAATCCTGAGTTATCTAATATCATAATTACCTTTCTCAAGGCTAATTAATTTACTCTGTAATCTTTAATCAAGGATATGAAACCTAATTCTCATTGCAATTGCAAACCCTAATTAATCTAATCACCAAAGTTAAATCTCAACTCTTAAGAAATTAAATCAATTAAATCTATTTCTAGCACTGAACTAATTTCATTTATGTTTATAGTTCCATTAAGACAATCATCTCTCAATACATAATCTTAATTCCAATCATGTCAATGCTGGCCAAACATAAACAAACATTAATCTCAATAAACATAATTTTCCATGAATAAAAGATTTATTAGGAAGGAAAAATTTGACTAATTCATGTTCAGATCTTTAATTCCCTAATGAATAGAAACCTATCCTAACATTATAAAACTAAATTCTAAAAATAAGTAAAAGAAATCCATCACCAATTACAAGAATAAAGAATTCAATCTCTTGATATCTCCAATCTTCAATCTCCAATCTTGATTTTCGATAATGCCCCAATGAATCTTGTTTTTTCTGTCTCCAGATGATTTTCTACATGTCCTTTTACTCCTTTTATAGTTTTCCTTCAAATCCCTTTAGATTAGGGTTTAAAGAAGTCAATCTTATCCTATCTCTTCCGCATACACGGCCATATTATTTACAAACACGCCCGTGTCTTTCATTTACTCAACATCCGGGCACCTATACGGCCATGTCCTGAGCCGTGTCTCAAGTATGTTCAATTGGCAGCGCATCACACGGCCTAACATACGGGCGTGTCTCGATCCGTGTTCAAGGTACTCAAATCTTCCAGCAGACTACACGGGCAGACATACAGCCGTGTTGCAGCCTGTGTACACAAAAGCGTCAAAAATTGACTTCATTTGCTCTTATTCTTCGATTGATTCGCCTCCAACCTTGATTAATGACCTACAAACATCAAATAGACATAAATATCCTATCTAAACATAAATTATCACAAAAATAACATAAATTAACATAAATTTACTACCTTAAACATAACAAAATATACACTAATCAAGGTGGAGCAGGTAGAGGGACCACTGCTAGAGGTCGCACTAGACGGAGAGATTCTCATCAGAGTACACTATCTACTAAAGGTCGCCCCGCCCAATTACAAAATAATTAATTAAATGGTGAAATATGTATGCTTTATTAGAAATTCAAA
This sequence comes from Macaranga tanarius, assembly GCA_949673435.1. Classification (NCBI taxonomy): domain Eukaryota; kingdom Viridiplantae; phylum Streptophyta; class Magnoliopsida; order Malpighiales; family Euphorbiaceae; genus Macaranga; species Macaranga tanarius. Next base: position 9,827 of record CATIWO010204142.1, read on the forward strand.
ATTATATTTAAAATTAATTTTCAAAAAAATTATATAATAAAATTGTGTACTTTAATATTTTTTATATATTTTTTGTAATTTGATATTTCAATTAACTAATATACAAGTATTTTTATACAGGAAATAAGGCGGCGGAGGATATAATTATAACATTGCTGACAGTTTGGAACTTTTGAAGTAAAATGTGATTCGAATAAAATCTTTTAAGATTAATTGTGTAGTAAATTTTTATAATATTCAGTATATTTTGTGTGTATGTAAATATTATGATTGTTTTAACAGTTTTTTATTTTATAAAATTAATTTTTAATGAATTAATTTTTGCATTTAATTATTTTATTTTTTTATTATAATGAATGTTTATATAATTTTCAACAGGTGCAATAATATAAAAATTTAATAATTTTCAACAGGTGAAATTCAAAAATTTAATAAAAAATTTAAAAATTTAATAAATTAATAAAAATACAATTACCGATGAAAAAATTCGTCGGTAAAAAGCTCCAACATTGGTAGGCAATTTACTCAGAAATTAGTGACGGAAGCATTTTCGTTGCTAATTAGTGACGAAATATTCCGTCGCTAAATCGTGAAAATCCGTCGCTAATTTACCGACGGATTGTCAAAATCCGTCGGTAATAATTAGCTACAAGTGTTTTGCCGACGGATTATGTTCCTTCGATAATAAGCATTATCGACGAATTTTATTGATTTATCCGTTACTAAATCATTTTTTCTAGTAGTGAATAAAGGACAAAGATTCTAAATATACCAATTCGATTGGGATTATGTATGTCTCTTTTATGCCTATATAAAGGTTCATATTTCTCATTAGTGGATCATCTTGAATATATCTCTCTAACTTAAGCATCGGAGAGCCTACGGATCGAAAATCCTAGGTTCATTTTGGTTTTCTTTGTGTTTGTAGGTATAAAAGAGAAGTTTACACTCATCAGTATATGTAGGGAAACTCTCATAAATTGCTATTGCTTGTGGAATGTGTCTCTCGTAATAGCAAGTTTCAAATTGATAAAAAGTAAAAACTCAATCCTGAGCTTTTATGTTATGGCCAAATTCCCTGTTTTTTCATCTTTTTGGCTAGATAGGTATATAACTTGGATTTTTGTGCAATACATTATACAGTCACTTTTGAAAATGATATTTGTAATAATAATAAATTTTAAAATCAAAATGTCTCTTTCAATATCTTAAATAAATATTCTACAAAAATAAAAAATAAAAAATAAAAAATAAATTAAATTAAACTTTGAACATTACAATTGAAGCATAGTTGTGGGTAGTGCTAGGGAATTCCTAGAACATAATTTTTAATTTAAATAATTTGTAAATAATATTATTTTCATTGTAAAATTATAAGTTCATATTAATCCATTTTAAACACTATATCATTTTCTTTTTTAAAAATAATTAATTAATAAATTTCTATTTAATATTCATGTTTACAAAATTTTAAATTTTAATAAAATAAAATGAAATTTCTAATATTACTTAAATAACATATTAAAATAATATTATTATAACTATATTGATTATATTTTTAAATTTACGAAAAAAAATAATTTTTTTTTATAATTTTTACACAAAAAATAAAAATTAGAAAAAATAGATAAAATATATCCTAACAAATAACATAAATAGAATGGTAAGAAAGTAGATGAAAGATAATTAAATTTTTAATTCAAGTGTAATAAATAAATAAATAATTTCTAATTTTAAAATTGTAAAATTAATAAAATCCTACTTTTTCCCTTCAATTAGTGACTCGCAAGTTGCACTTGGCGTTATTTATGCCCAAGTTATGTACTTACATGGTAAAAAAAAAAAAAAAAAAAATAAAAAAACGTTATTTGGCGCTAAGTAAAAGATAAAGGGGCCAATTTGATATTTGGTTCATTTTAGATTGGACTTTTGTTCAACGTGCGCTTGTTGCTTAAAACGAGTCATTCTATTGTGCAAATATTTGCACCGGTACAAATGAAACTATTAGCTATTAGATTAATTGTCATTTAATTGTAACAATTGATAAATTTTACAGGTATTGATACATCAAAATAATCAATCGTTGTAATTAAATAAAAACTAATCTAACGGTTGTAATTTCATTTGTACCGATGTAAACATTTGCACTATAGCAAAAACCGCTTAAAAGAACCAACAACAATTTAAAAATTTTCAAACACCCATACGTTAAAAAAAAAGGGATATGGTGGACCCTCAACTTCATTTCAAAATTTACACTTGACCTTAATATTTTTTTTTATCCCATTTAGACCTTAATCTAGTAAAGTTTAGTTATATTAGACCATTTTTTAAGGAATTATTACAATTAATTCTTAAAAATTAAATTAAATTTTAACTTTAACACTAATTAATAAAAATTAGTTCCAATAACAATAAAAATTGATAAAATTACTTTCAAAACATATATTTATTTATGATGTTTCTAAAATTTTTTTAAATTTTTAAATTTTAAAAAATATATATTTTTAATTATTAAAATATTTAAAGAAAAGTTAAAATTTTTTTTATAGACCTAAAAAATTTTACAATCAAGTGATATACATTCAAAAAAAAAAAAGAATTACATTTTTTTTGTACACTTATTAAATTTTTAAAATTTTTTAAATCTATAGAAAATTTTAATAATTCAAAAAATTTAAAAATTTTAAAAAGTGTATAGAAAAATTTTAATTATTTTTATTGAATGTATGTCACTTGATTGTAAAATTTTTAGGTCTATAAAAAAATTTCTAACTTTTCTTTGAATTTTTTAAAATTTAAAAAATATATTCCTATAAATTTAAAAATCAATATCATAAATATATGTTTTAAAAGTAATTTTATTAATTTTTATTGTTATTCGCACTAATTTTTATTAATTGATATTAAAGTTAAATTTTTATTTAATTTTTGGAACTTAATTACAATAATTCTTTAAAAAAATGTCCAATATAACTGAACTTTACGAAATTAATGTCCAAATGAAAAAAAAAAAAAAAAAAGATCTAGTACAAACTTTAGATATAAGTTTAGGGTCCAATTTGCATCTTTATCACTTCAAAAAAAATTCAAACACACAAACACGGTGAAATAGAAAGTAAAGATCTATGAAAAGTTGAAAGAAATAAAGGACGAAAAAAAAAAAAAAAGTCATGGCGACTTTGAACGTTCCTCCGATGCTAACTTCCCCTAAAGATGACGCTATGCAACTCTACCGCGCTTTTAAGGGTAACCCTTTTCATTTCCATCTTTCTTTCTTTAAATTTCTCTCTTTTATTTTATTTTAATCTTTCTTGCATGTTCTCTGGGTCAGTTATGTTCTTGTTATTAGAAGATATGTGTTTTGAAAATGTACTTTTTGTCAATTTTGTCAAGTTTTTTCTTTTAATTGTTGTTGTGATAATTTTGTCCTAATTTGCTCCCACAATATGTTCAGAAATCTTGATAAAGAATTTAACACCAGTAATTTAAAAGTAAAACTAGTTTTCTCTGTCAATTATTGGCTCAAAAAATATTGTATGACGTTGTTGTCCACTGACACTTTGTTTTTGGAAATTTAATAAAATGATTATGAATTTTTAAGGAACTACCAAAGGGCAAACTTTAATATGGGGTTTGCTATTCATATGAACATTTAGCTTTTCGTAAATTGAGGAAGTTGGATGGTCAGATCTGAGGTTGGTTTTTAAGTTCATTGAATCATTGATTCACTTGTTCATGTGCCCGTCTGTGTGAGAGAGAGAGAGTTTGTGTAATACAATATTCTCATTAAGAATCGACAAACTGATTGGAATTTATTTATTCATAAATAGCTGACAGCATTTCAGTTTTTTTAGTGCATGACATATGATAGATTTGTGTAGATTTTTTTTTGTCTGCTGCAGAAGTGTGCAAATGTTGGCTATTTTACGGACTAGAATTGTAGGAAAATATGACGACGCAGTATGATTTGGATTTTAGAGATACATGAATAATTAAGAAAGAGTAGCGAAGGTATGTCGGAGTCCAGGGCCATTTTGGTCTATTGAAAGAGGGTTTTAAGGACTAGGGGCTTGTTTGGCTAAGAAAAGAGAGGATTTGTTGGTAGCTGAGGCAATGGAGCATCAGAATTATGAGGCAGAAAAGAATAAGCTACAATTGCGCTCCCAAACAATACTAACAACATTAAAATATAGAAATAGTAATAAACTCTGAATCTTGAAATTAGAAGATATAATAAAAGTTAAGAGAATTTCTAAATAGAACAGAAGTCCCTAGGACACTTTCTCTTTGACCAGGAATAGTTCATGGTTAATGCAATCTCTAATGCTTAATGCTCTTTGAAATGAAAAGTAGATTCACGTATCTCAAGTTTGATTGGTCGCCATACGCTAGTGGGAATATATTGCAGCTCAAGGTCATGATGCTGAAAGTATATATATTTCTGTAAGCAGAATTTTTCTTTTAATACAACCATGGATTTTCTAATGAGATATGAGGGCACATTAAAGGAATACATGTATTTTTATAGCCCCAGAATTGCCATTTTGTTGTGCTTTAGAGTTGGTTTAAGAAGAATTTTAATGATTAGAAGTAGGGAATAAAGGATCAAGAATATTGCAGACTAATTGATAATGGGGCACACCTACTAGCCTACTAGTAAAATAGATTTATTTTTGAATTGGGATGGATATTATAATTATACACTATGAAAATGACAAGTAATAATTCCTGATCTATAAAAAGCTATAATCTCCCTGAACATGAATAAAATAAAAAATTCACAAGTAATAGTTTGTCAAGAAAATCCGAAATTATCATAGTTAAAAGCCATCCAATTGCAAATCCTATGACCATTTTCCCTAGTTGCATCATTACACAATCAATTTCTTCATAAATTAACAATAGAATCTAATTTTTCTTGAAAAGATTTAAGGTGTGACAAGAATAGTTGACTTTATAACAAGAAACTTTTGTTGAATGTGTGGGATTGTGTTTTGAATTTGTTTAATCTTGATTTTCCCAGGATTTGGATGCGACACTTCTGTAGTGGTTAACATACTGGCTCATAGAGATGCAACGCAGCGTATGCTCATCCAACAGGAGTACAGGACAATATACTCTGAAGACCTTCTTAAGCGTCTGTCTTCAGAACTTACAGGCAAATTGGAGGTAACAATACTTTACATCAGGAATTCTTTTCAACCAATTTTAGTTACTATGGCACTATACCTTCTATTTCAAGTAATGGAGGACTGTGGTCACTGTTTTTAGTTCAAAATTCTCATACTAGTGGTTTACTTTTCTCTTATTTTCATTTCATAGTTTTTTTTCTTTTTTGTTCAAAATTCTCAAAGTAGTGGTTTATTTGCCTCTGTTTATTTTCTTCATATTTATTTATTGTATTTCAGAAAGCAGTTCTACTTTGGATGCATGATCTACCAGGACGTGATGCAATAATCATTAGGCAAGCATTGCTTCCAGAAACATTGAATCTTGAAGCTGCAACTGAAGTAATTTGTTCTCGCACCCCCTCCCAGATACAGGTATTCAAGCAGCATTACCATGCAAAATTTGGGGTTCACCTTGAACATGACATCAACTTAAGAACATCTGGTGACCATAAAAGGGTAAATCATCCTTCTCCTTCTCTTCCCTTTTTATATCAGTTAACTTTCTCCCCGAAACTTGTTATCCAAGGATATACTTCATAGTTGCTCTTTCTAGATAACATTTTGAGGCTTCTCTTATTTAGCCTGTACAACTGTTTTATATGTCAATTTTCGTTTTACTTTGCAGAAGCAATTGTCTATGTTACATTCCTGGGTTATTTTGTTTTATTGGCTTCTGCTTTGTTATGCCATATTGAAATATTTTTGTAAAGATAATTACTGATATAGTACCATTTACTGGTACTAGCATCTTTTTGATTGCCAATATTTATTTTCTTTCTACACAGAATTTGATAGAATATTTCATCTAGGTTTGCTTCATTACCTTTATTTGCTGCTATGATTATCATAATTACAATTAATGGGTATGATTGTCAAAGACCAAGTCACCGATTGGCAGTTTCAGCAACTGTCATTTATAGCTTGACGACCTATTATTACTGCACCCTATAAGACAGATATGACATGGTTGTTGCCACCAAATTGAAAGAGTAATTCTACTGAGCATCTAATATCCAAATTTTCTGTGTCTTTTATGAAGGCAGATTCATTATGAGGAGTGAGATCTTGCATTTTTTTGGCATGTTTGTTTGATCCTTTGTTTTCTTTTAGTATTCATGAAGGATGTTGAATTTGCTGATATGTAATTATGAATACTTGATCAGATCTTGCTTGCATATGTGAACACTCCTCGTTATGAAGGCCGTGAAGTTGATAATGTGAGTGCTCAGAATGATGCAAAGGCTCTTTATAAAGCTGGAGAGAAGAAATTAGGAACTGATGAGAAAACTTTCATACACATATTCAGCGAACGAAGCGGAGCACATTTAGCTGCTGTGAATTATGCTTATCATAACATGTATGGAAGCTCTCTGAAAAAGGTATGCTTTTTTCATGTTACCACATGATTTCTCAGTCTTAAAATTATTCTACGAAAATTTGACTGGATACTGTATCAGGTTGTGAAGGGTGAAACATCAGGACATTTCAAGCATGCTCTATTGACAATTTTGCAATGTTCAGAAAATCCTGCAAAGTACTTTGCGAAGGTATTTTTTTGTTCACATTCTATACTCCTCTATTCAGTTCTATCATTGGCATGCAGTTAGAATGAAAATCCCACTTTTATATAGCAAGGTTTTGGATATCAAAAATTATTGTTTGGTAGGTGTATTGAGTTTTACTGAGTCATTGAAGGCTTTGTTTTATATGGAAGACAATCATGATATAGACACAATTGCTTTCGTTAAATGATACATGCACTCTTCATTTTTGAGCAATAGTGACGTAGAAAACCTAAGCTTTAATGTTTGAGAAACACATAGAAGATATTTGATTGGTGGAGATAAACTCTTCTGATCTGAAGTTGAATTCAGAGGCTAATGGCTTTGCAACTTAATTTCAAAGAAGGTAGACTTTCAATTCGATGATGTTATTTGATTATTGACATTCTATCCTGCAACAATTGCATTCTTTAAGTGATAAATGTGATTTGCAAATTTTTGTTTGTTATTATTGCAAGTAGAAGCTTATAATCTAATATTACTAATAAAAGATGAGTTCATATTATATTAAATGCTTAAATGTAGAAAATTGAAACTCACAAAGAAAACAAAACCTAAGTCGTACTTGATAATGGCAAAATATCTCAAAGGAACGCAACAGCAATTTAGGTGAATAGGTCCTTCTCTAGATAAATTAGTGCTTGTACGCATACCCTCCAATTCACAAGTAACTGTAATTGAATAGAATTTTGCCACTTCTTTTAAGGATATATATAAAAAGATAAAAAAGAGGATGTATAATAGTAACATGCAAGTTAGGGTTGTTTCTTTAACTTGATGAAAACTTTAAAACAACTGAGAGAAATATAACTATTATAAATATTTGTAGTCGTTGATTCTAATTTTGATCCTAATTATATAAATAATGTACAATACTATTATTTAGATAAAATAGAAAAGTAAATGTAATAGTTAAATCATTTTATTTAAATAAAATGAGAACTTACATCCCTTTCACTTTAATTCTGTGTTAAAATGTTTTGATAGGCAAATGTTAAATTTGCCAGATCCTATTTTATTATTTTTTTGATCAATTCCATGAAATTATGAGATTATAATGTTAAAAATTGGGGTGTGAGAAGGAGCAAGAGAGATCCTTGCCCTTTCTTAGTGTAGGCACCCTCGAGATATGTTTAAATATACTGCTTCATGTTTATGACTTTTGCAGCATTGATTAGTTCTTTGTTCATTCTAGTGTATTTTTCTTTTGAAGCAGTTCGTTTTAGTGTATGCATCTTGAAGTCATCAACTAATTAAATTTTCATAATACTCTGCAGGTGCTGCACAAGGCAATGAAAGGTCTGGGCACCAACGATACCACGCTGATTAGGGTAATTGTGACGAGGACTGAGATTGATATGCAATATATTAAAGCTGAATACCTTAAGAAGTACAAAAAGACATTGAATGATGCAGTTCACTCGGAAACATCAGGTCATTACCGAACATTCCTTCTTTCGCTTTTGGGGCCCAACCAATAGTTGAAATGTAAGTTGTGTTGTGTAAGGAATATACTATGAACAAGGTGATGCAATCGTGTAATTGTTTGTATTTATTAATTTCAGTTTGTCTAGATATTATCTTTGTAAAGTGTAGGACAACAGTTTAGGGTTGGTTGCTTGGTGCATGGGAAAGGGGATGGGTGTAAAAGGATGTCAATTTGAACTTTGGCCACTTGCACTCCAAGCCATTAATCAACTGGTTGTTATGTATAATATGTGCTCAATGAATATTTTTATACTATACTTTGCAGTTGGTCATCTTGAATCTATTAGGGGTTGAAAGGGCATGCGATATAGCTAGACAACCCAACTGGGTAGTAGGTATTTATTTTGTTTTTACGGGAGAATAATAATTTGAGGATGAGAGAATAATCGTCAAACTTTACCTCTAAATTTTATATAATTAATCTTCATATAATTAATATTAATCTTCGATACTCATTTTTTTTATTATTATTTATCATTTAAATTTTAAATTTTTACATTGAAACTTTTTAACTATAATAATATATAAAATTAATGTATTTTATAAATGGTTGTTGATGTGAACACAACAAATTTGAGGACAAAAAATAATGTCAAATTAAAAAAATAGTTGTAGGCGGCGGCGTTCAGTGCGCGTCCAAGTATTTGGTGACCACGGCTTTATGCGGGCTCCGAGCCAATAGGAATATAAACACAAATTTTTTGGGCATGGATCGGAGAAGGGAGTCGCCACTCGAGTGAGATTCGAGACACTTTTACAGTAATTGGATCATGCGGAGGGAGCTCAGCAGCCGTCATCAGAGACTGGGTACGGAAACTGAGTATGAGCTTTTGAATGCCCACCCGACCTTGCGATCGGCCTCCGTTCATGTTTTATGTTTCATTATTTTTAATTATTTAATTATCTCCTTAATTACATGCAAATTACCATTTCTTCCAAACAATTTTCAATTTTTACAATTTAGTCAAAGTTATTAATTAGTCAATTTACATGCAATTTGGCCTGATTTGTCACAATCGTCACAATTAATTCATCCACACCATCCGCAATCAAATATACATAAAATAACTACAAAATTAAAAACACACACAAAGAAATGGAGGGAGGAGAAATGAATTACAACCCTTTTTTCATACAATCAACATAAAAATAAATAAATAAACTACAACTAAAATAGCCTCAAATTAATATTAAGTTTAGTAACCAACAGGCTAATAAGTATTTAATCCTGCAATACTAGTTATGGATTATTCTTCTCAAAAGGAAAAAATAACCTACAAAACGTAACAAGATTAGTACATGAAAATAAATAGAAAAAGAAATAATAAATAAACACAAAGAACAAAATAAAGAAAACATGATGAAAAAATGCTACTGTTAATGATTCTAGTTGAATTCTCACACTTTGCACACACATAATCATTTAAACACGATTAAGATCAAAGAATATGTAGATAAAAACACAAAAGAGCCAATTTAGGCCTCACTGGGATGAGGCGGCAGGGCCTCTACCTGTGAAGACAGAGGCGGCGCCTCTACGGTGAGGCGTGCAGAGGGGCGCCGCCTCTGCACGCTCGGGCAGGAAAATCTAAACAATCAAAATTGAATCAGGACGATGTTTTCTACAAAGATTCACAGATCGAAATTAAAACATGAAATCAAACTAAATAATCAGACAATATAATAAATAACATCAAAATCATACTTTGGAGTCAATTGTAATTAATATGAAGTCACAATAAATCATACTTCTGTGAAAAATACAGGCACAAATTATAATCATTAAAATCAAAATAAGCTTCTGCAAACACCCATGTTTATACAATACCCAAACCTAAATTGCAACAATGAAATCAACAACTAATCAATATGCAAAATTAAAGTTATGCTTTGAAAAACCATTAGAATCAACCAACATGAAATAAAAAAATATAAAAAAAGGAAAAACAAGGTTTGGAAGTTATTGTTACAAAATGATTTGCCCTCAGAAGCTTGATGTTAAAATTGGAATCTTTAATCAATTAGTTCCAGTATCTAGCCCTCAAATTCTGAAAGCCAACAACAACTACCCTTTTCTGGTTCTTCTTTTCTATATTTTATACCTCTCTGATTTCTTATTTTATGCCCTTTTACGTTATTTTTTTTTGTATATTCTTTAAAAGCCAAAAAATCTTCCTTTTCTCTTCTAATTTTTCTTTTCTAAAGAGCTCTCTCCTCCCCCTTTTTCCTCTTTTCCACTTCCCTATATTTCTCCCTGTAATCATGTTTTTAAGGAACGTGATTACGGGGCAACTGGCGAGAGAAATTCACGCATAATGTTCTCCTCAACATTATTTTTTTTTGACAATTTCTACTGAGGAGCCACCTCTTTACAGACTAAGGTGCGTAGGGGCGCCACCTCTGTGGCCTTTTCAATTGGGCTTTGTGACTTTATGGTAGGCTTGGTTGAATGGGCTTGATAACGGGCTTGGCTAAATGGGCTAGGCTTTCTTTAAGAGGGCTAAACTATTTTCATATTAATGGGTCCCTTTTCCTATCCATTTTCATCAATAGGCTTTCTTTAGGGGTCGGGCTAAACCATGTGCCCACAGTTTGCACCCTTGATTTTTGGAAAACTATTCATCATTTGTTAGAAAACTATTTTTTTTAAAAACAACATGCATGAAAGTGATTATCAAAGGATACTCTTCAATCTTGTGACTCTAATTTTCCATCTGGCCATGTAATTCTTGCACAGTCTGTATTTAAAATATTTTGCTTTCATACAGTCAGCCTCGGGGTACAACCTGAGAGGTTTGCTTTTAGCTTGTCGCCGTCTACTTTGATATTCAAAATTAAGAGGCTCTACTTTTATACCGTCAGCCTCGGGGTACAACCCGAGAGGTTTGCTTTTAACTCATCGCCGTCTACCTTGATGTTCAAAATCAAGAGGCTCTGAGTATGTCGTCGTCCTTGAGGTATAACTCGAGAGGCCAAAATTTTAATGCTTCGCATTTGAATCTATTATTACCTGCAATTTCTAAAAAAAATAACACACTTCAATTCAAAGGTTAAGAATTTTTAGAAAAAACTTAAGGTATTAAACTGAAATTTGCTTAAAAGGATCAAAATGAAAAATTTCCATTATTTATATTTAAACTTTTAAACACTCTATTTTCATTTAAACTTCGTGCCTATTTTCTCTTCTTCATTATTTCCTCTCTTTCTTTTCATTCCAACATGGATCAAGACGGTACACCAGCAGCTCCTTAATGGGACTTCATCCTACCTACTACCAGAGCTCTCAGATCCTTGGGTCTACAGAGGGTTCGAATTTTCCTCTGACTCCAGATTTGGATTCTCACATATGTTCTCTCGCTTCAGGATAGGTTAGTATTTTTTCTTCACAAGTCTTTACAAATATATGTTGGGTCAGTCAAGATTTATGATATGCATGATTTAATTTATGAAAATTTATGAAAAATTATATGAATTTCATATTTTGGGTGATGCTGGATTCGGCACCTCAACACTATTGGGGCGTCTCTACGGTTTTTTTACATTTAAAATAAAAACCTTGCTTTTATACTATAGTTTGACATTCACTCCATCAAGGGAGCGGGGAACATCAAAAGTGCTCATTGATGGTACGATGCGCTTCTAGAGGTAGTTCAACACCGAATCGGGGAGAATGGTTTCAATGACTTTATACACGCCCTGCACCGTTGTAGGTCGCTATGATTATCAGCCACTGCATGATCTGATAGAGAGGTGGATGGATGCGACCCACACCTTCCATCTACCTTGTAGGGAGTTCACCCTTGATCCTGTATCCTTCAATGCTATTACCAGCATTGCCTGCACTGGGCAGCTAGTTCCCGTCTACTGCAGCATACATGTGAGATCACCACATAGGGTTGAGTATATACAAACTTTGTTGGGGATGGTTCCTGCCATGTAGGGGAGCCACACCATCAAAGTCGAGTCCATCATTAGCTATTACTGCTTCACCGTGCTGGATTGACCAGTTAGTGAGGGCTTTCATCTTCTATCTATTAGGCACGACCCTATTTTCAGATGCTGCTAGCTTGATAGATTTGATGTTTCTGATGCCCCTACAGGATTTGGATTTGGTATCCCTCTATGATTGGGGTTCTGCTACTCTGGCATACTTGTACCATGGTATGGATGCGACCGTTCGGAAGGCCAAGAGATTTTGTAGAATCTGGCATACCATCTTTATGAGTTTTATTATTATTACCAGCTGATTCCTTTTATTTCATCCTTGGCTTATCTATTTTATTATTGGCGTCTCTGAAGGTTTAAGGCTTGAAGCTTAGGCTGATTAGAGAGATAGCCCCTATAGGACATCAGTCATTTTTTCTCCTGGCCAGATGGGGCTTCAGCAGGACACTGAGGCGGGAGGTTGCTCATGTCCATATCCATCGTTTGTACCTTAACGAGCTGACTTGGGATCAGGTATACCTGTACAGAAAAGAAAAATTATTAGTATCTTGTTAATTATTTTTTTTATTTCCACTTACCTTTTATATTCGAACTTGACAACAGAGTTATGATTTATGAGGGCCCTGGGATGATTGGTCATGGGCCATGGTTCGTTCTGAGCCCTTGGCCAAGCAGAGGATTTTGCTTCAAGGTCCCGAATATAGGATGTGGTACCTCAAGGAGTGCATCTTCTTATGTCGTCGAGCCCTGACAAGAGACGTATTCCGAAGCATCCTCCTAGCTCTATATTTTGGACCGACTAGCTTAGAGGGGAAGAGTTAAAGCAGGAACTTATAGGTGAGCCGACCATTAGATTTGTACAGAGATCTAAGACCCACTACATGTCTTTTATTAAGTCATCTTTACTACAGCGGTTGCCTTTACCTTAGGCCGGTGATAGGGTACACTTCTTGATCTTAACCTTCTTTCTTTTTATCTATTAGTCTTCTACTAATTAATGCTTTCTTTTAGTATATTTAGGCCCCTGCTCATACTCACCCTCCTGTCCCTTACGAGAGACCTGCTCAATGTCCCCGGGCTACTCCAGATGTTGCTGGCCCTAGTACTAGTGCTCCATCAGCCACTATAAGAGCTATAGGCACTAGTTCTAGGACCTTTGTTGTTATCAGTTCATTCCCCCATATACCAGAGTCTTTTTTCTAACATTAGATGCCCTCTAGTGAGCTGTCTCATCGGTTCATGACACTGGACGAGGGTTTGACTCCACCTTGCTTGTCCGCTACAGCCACATATGTAAGTTTCTCCTTTTTTTGCTACTTTCATTTCTGATTCCTATGATATATTAATCCTAACATAAAAACATTCACAATGCAAATCCCTAGACAACAAGGGGAATCTCTATACAGATTAGTGGAGGCTTATAGTGAGAGCCTTATGTTAGTGTCTCAGCATTGGAAGGTATCTTCGAAGTTCTTTTTGTTATTATATGTATACATGTATGTATGCTTAAGACTTACCTATTTCCTTATTTGGATAGACTGAGTACGAGTCTCTTTAGGCACAGATAGAGATGGTTCATCGTCAGGTTACTAAGCTAGATGTGGATGATCAAAAGAAGTCTAAGGGCGCTGAAGATATGGCTGCTGATCTTGATGTTGAAGGACAGGAGATTCCTGATGGAGATGATTAGATAGCAGTTGATTAGGGAGGTGATAGAGGTGAGGCCACTTATGATGATGATGGCGAGGATAATAATGATGCTGATGGAGAGGATGATAATGACGAGGAGACTGATGATGAGTATTAGATTTAGGCTTCAATTAGGTTTTTGGACATTGTCATATTGGCTGACTTTGTGTATTTTGATCATTGATGTACTACTATTATATCTATATTCTATGAATTTATGATGATGCACCATTCTATCTTCTTTCCTCTCATGACAAGTTATTTTTTTATTTTTTCCCGTAACAACATGAGTACCATAATTATTTAGGCCCACTTATTTGCACTTCTTTGTCAACACTGATGAATCACCAGTTGAGGTGCCACCTTAATGATGAGGCACCACCTCAGCGACTGAGGTGAGAAGCTTAATGCCTTAGCCTGCTAAGGAGGTGCCTCTAGGTGAGGCGGTACCTTAGTGAGTACTGTTGCATGATTTTTGCCTTTATATCCCCTAAATTCTTTATAAAAACCCTAATAGTCAATCTTTCATCAAAACCCACGACCTAAATGTTAGTATAGATGTACCCTAGGGCCATTCATGTATATAGACATTGTATATTTATCCCCATGGCAATAAAATATTCATTTGGATCAAAGTGTTTGTTTATTTGAATATTTACCCTTAGTACAATGTTAGATAAGTTTATTATCAAGAGTTGATAATATTAGTGACAAACTTATTTAGTACTTGTACTATAAAAGTTCATAGTCGTTGGATTAATATATGGGTAGTATTAATCCTTAGACTATCACCTCTGTCTATTTTCCTTGATCGGTATGTGATATCGATAGTAGGAGGTAGTGAGTCTC
>CATIWO010204281.1:0-10829 GCA_949673435.1 Macaranga tanarius
TTATACAGTTACGTAGACAATCCAATTTGTTCATGGACTCACAATATATCTTTGATAATGGACAAAACAACCCTCCAACCTCCCTGATATTTGGATCCAACCTCTTAGCAACGAAGTTGTACCAGCTCTCCCCAGCTGAGGTAGTAACATCATCATGCTAATACGTTGATTTGTTGATTTTTTCTCTGTTCTTTTGTAACTCCATATTATGCAGGATCTGACTCTAGCCGAACTGTTGATGAGACCTCTGCCTCTCTATGATGATGCAGCTGTACAAAATGCAGTTACATTCACCAAAGAGAAATATGGGTCTGTTCCTCGAGTCTACATTGTGTGTGGCCAAGATTTGATAATGCTGGAGAGTATGCAGAGGTGGATGATCAAGAACAATCCAACTGATGAGGTAAAGATTATTGACGGCTCTGATCACATGGTCATGTTTTCTAAACCACAAGAGCTATGCTCTTGCCTCCTGGAGACTGCCAAGAAATACTTGTAAAATCTCAAGAAAATAATACAATCTTGAATCTAATAATATTTTTAGCGAATTGCTTGCTTCAATTCGATACACTAAATCTAATGAACATGTCTAATTGTTGTATTACAACTAGTTGCAGTACAAAAGCTCATACCCATCATATATATGCAATGCTTGTTCCACATTGTTACATTTTTCTTGAGCATCTGTCCAAACTTGAAGCAACTTGGAACCTTACCTTTGTGCCAAGGTTCAGCTACAAAACATCAAATCAAATTTTTTTCCCTAAAAATATCTACTTAAAGCATTAATTGCCTCATCCGGAGTGAGGTGGTGTGGTTGTTAGCTATATTGATTGCTAGGTTTCGGTCACCTCCCAAGGTAATTAATTCCTTAGGGATCCACATATCGGTTATTTGAACCACAAATTATACCGATTGGTAAATATAAAGACTCCACTTGAATTTAGATAAATTTTTATCTCACCAACACACAAACATAACTATTGTAATTGTAAAGGACTCAAACTGTTTAATTCTCTCTCGCCTCTCTCCTCACCTAACCCTCACCAACTCTCTCTGGCCTCTCTCCTCAGTTTTCTTCTTTTTCTTGAGTTGCAGCCATGGTATTTGGATAGTTTTGGCCAAAAACCACCCAAATACCTCTAATTTTTTGCTTTTTGTTGTAATATATTACCTATGTTGAGATTATTCTCAAGTCCGTGAGAGTTTATCTCTTTTCAATAATTTTCTGTTAGTGTTTTAAGTTTTAGTTAGTCTTTTAGTCATCTAATCTGTCCAATGGAGCTGTTGGTTGGTAGATCATGATGGTGCAATTTCAAAAATAGTGGATACATTGAAGAAATTAGTCAGATTCTGCTCCGATCGGCTCATTCGTCGCATCAGTATGATGTTTCAGACTAAGAAAATTTTCTTTGTTGTATCCCTAGGAGGATATTTTTTTAGGGAGAAATATCATTTATTTGTCTTTGAGTTTTTTCAGTATATTTACTATACTGAAAGTTGTAACTATTTATTTGGTGTAGTGAAATATCACCAAATTTGCTAAAAAAAAAACCATTGTAATTGTTAAAAAAAAAAAACATTCAAGCATTAATTTGATCATCAACAGTTGGTCATTATTTTCCATCACTGTTTTATTTTATAGTGATATGCAAATTAAAAAGAACAATAATATTAATTGGGAGCACATCAAATGCAATAGTGGAACACTAGTATCTTAAATTTACGCCAAATTTAGTAGGTGAAGAAATACTAAATTCAGTGGATTCGAAATTGAAGTTTATAAAAAACTCCAATCTATATATGGGTGGAGATTTTTGTACTCCACCCATTTATTTTTGCACTTATCTTTCAGTTTTTTGAACTTACAAATTATACAATTATCCTTTCTTGTAAATATCAATTTTTTTTTATTAATTATAGTTACTAAACTTACTTTCATTTTTCATCAAAATTCATTGTTTGATGTTTAAAATTCTAAACTACTTGTAATTGAGTTTACTTTTTTTTTTTTTTTGCATTAAAAAATTAGTGTATTTAATTATTTTTTGTAAGCACTCTTAAACTTTTAATTTATTTAAACCACTATAAAATTTGTATTAATTATAAAAACTAACAGATCTTTTATTTTCTATGAAGAGTTTTTTTTTTTCAATATCATATGCGCATAACTTTTTTTTTAATTTTTTTTTATCATCATTTAAAAAAATATATAAAAAATTAATTATGTGATTAAAAATATCAATTATAAAAATTCAACAATAATTTGTCATATAAAAAAAGCTCATGAATAGAACTAAAATTAATTGTATATAATTTAGAGTAATTATATCCCAACACACGTTCTAATTAAATTAAATTACAAAAAAATCTGCTTGATAAAATGAAAATATAGCACTTGCTTTTCTACATATTAATGTAGTAGATATAACACTTGTCATTCAAATTAAAATTACAACACTTTTTACATGATAAATTTTTGTTAGATTTTTATAATAATTTTTTTTAATCATATAATTTGATTTTTATATTATTTTTTAAAAAATTATGATAAGAAAAATAAAAATAAAATAGTATGCATATGGTATTAAAGAAAAACTATTCATAAAAAGTAAAAAAGATTGTTATTTTCTTTGTAATTGGTGCAAGTTTTATAATGATTTAAACAATTTTTTTTTTAAAGAGAGAGAGAGAGAATGATTTAGATAAGCTAAAAGGTTAAGAATATGCTAAATTTTTTAATGAAAAAAAAAAAGCTCAAGCACAAGTAAGTTTATAATCTTAAACATCAAATAGTGAATTTGGATAAAAAAAATTAAAAGAGACTATTTTAGGAATGGTAATTAATGAAAAAAAAAAAAAATTCTAAATAACGGATAATTGTGTAAATTGTAACTTTAAAAAAATACTACCTCCGTTTCATTCTAATTATCGTTTAAGGTAGTGTCACAAAGCATAATTATAGATGCAAATGACTATATTACTCTCTTTTAGAAAGACCAAAAGTCGTACTCTAATCAAACTCTAAAACCAAGATATGGATAAAGTTGTAAATAAGGGTTTATTTTTTATTGGTAATCTAAAAACGTCATTTGGAGTGAAACAAATTTTATTTTCTAAAACGACAATTGAAATGGAACGGAGTGAGTAAATAAAGAATGCAAAAATTAATAGATGGAGTGTAAAAATCTTCACCTTATATATATATTTTAAATTTTGAACATTTAATTATTAAACTCAAATTTTGAGACATATCACTTTCCTTCATTCAACATTCTATAAATTCATAATATTTTCGAATTAAAATATTTAAAAAAATAAACTCTTTGTACCTATCTATTACTCCCTCCATTACATTCCATTTGTCGTTTTAGAAAATAAAATTTATTCCACTCCAAATGACGTTTTTAGATTACCAATAAAAAATAAACTCTTATTTTCAATTTCACCTATATCTTGATTTTAGAATTTGATTGGAGTATAACTTTTGATCTTTCTAAAAGAGGGTAATATAGTCATTTGCACCTATAATTATGCCTATTAAATAATATTTTTAATTTTTGTGATACTACTTTAAACGACAATTGAAATTGAACGAAGGTAGTATATTTTGTTTTTTCCCCTTTTGTCATTGACCATTCCTCCTCTTCTTCTTGCATTGGTATGTATTGCTGTTTATTTTATATTGACTGCAGTTGGAGACTTGGAGCACAAATAGCATATTCCAATAAACTAATATGCAATTGTCTTGGTGGATAGATTTGGTTACAACATCAACTTTTTTTGGCCGATTAGGTAGACTTTTTAGGGTAAGATTTAAGATTTTAGAATTTTGTTTGTGTTCATAACATTTTGTACTCCTATGCTATATGATGGCTATGCTAATCTTCCTTTTTTTTTTTTTTAATTGTTTTTCACAAATATATGAAGTTATATGATACAACAAGCTGTTCAAGACATGAATGATGATATGAGGCAGATGCACAAAGATATTAAGCATGTTTTTTTCCTCTTGCTTAAATTTTTTCATTTTTTTTTATCTTGATTTGATTCCTAATTTGGGTTACTTAATAAACATAATTGGTAAATTTTGAAACTTTTAGCCTATGTTTGTTTGGTTCAATTCTACCAAGAAATTCATTTTATTTTCAAATGAATTTCAAATAAAATTTATTTCCAAATGAATTTTTATTAATGAAGTGTGTTTGGTTCAAATGAATAGTTTACAAAATTCATTTAAAATGAATTCCATCTTTTATTATTTTGTGTTTGGTGTATATCTAGAATTTAAGTTAATTTTTAATTATAGTAAAAAATACCCTTTTAAATATATTGTATTTTTTAAGATTTTTTTTGGTTTCACATTATATAATTAAAAATGTGATTATTTAAAATTCAAATTAATAATTTAATTTCTTTTTAAATATTTATTTTTAATTATATATAATATATTTTAAATAAAACAAAAATTTATGAAAAATAATTAAAAAATAATTTTAAATCAATTCAAATTCGAATCCAACTATTGCCAACAATAATTATTCTCTTTCTAATAAATAATCTAATAAATAGTAACTCGCATCAATTATCTAATAATTATTGTCGTTGTTGTTCTAATTGTCTTTTCTCAGTCCTCACAATTAAAAGGCCACCCCACCACACCTTTTGACCCTTTCTCTTCCCTTCTTCACCACCTCCGCATTTCCTCTTCTTCTCCTTCTTTAAGCACTATTATGCTTGTATTCACATTCTTCACCACCTCCACATTTCC
Organism: Macaranga tanarius; assembly: GCA_949673435.1. Lineage (NCBI taxonomy): Eukaryota > Viridiplantae > Streptophyta > Magnoliopsida > Malpighiales > Euphorbiaceae > Macaranga > Macaranga tanarius. Next base: position 4,772 of record CATIWO010204281.1, read on the forward strand.
TCTTCTTCTCCTTCTTTAAACACTGTTATGCTTGTATTCACAAAAAAAAAAAAAAAAAAAAAAAATCACTGTTATACTACTTCAAACACTGTTATGCTTGCAAACGGTCGGTTCGGTCGGTTTTGGAGGGTTTTTCTAACCGAACCAAATTAATTAAAAACCGAATTAACCTTAAACGGAACTGAACCAAAATTTTGGTCATAAAAACTGAATTGACCGAACCGAACGAAATTTTTAAAATATTAATTATTTTTGTATTTTTATATTAAATTATTATATATTCTTAATTTTTTTTAAATATATAAAAATCAAAAATAAAAATTGGTTTGTTCAGTTAATCAAATTTTTTAGATACAAAACTGAACCAAATCAAATTTATGTTCGGTTCAATCCTAAAAAATCGAAAATGCTGAGAAATCAAACCGAATCGAACCAAAATAGATCGATTCGGTCAGCTCGAAAACCGTGCTCACCCTTAAGGAGAATGTATGAAATATGACCGGTTTAAAAATAAAAATAATAAACATGGGCATTTTTGACTTTATAAAAATATAATTTTAAAATTATAAAATTCATTTGGAAATCCTCACAATTTTTCAAAATTTTGAATTAGTAATGTACAATTCTACAAAATTAAAAAATTAGAATTGAAAATGAGTTCTATCAAATACTAATTTGAACCAAATACACAAACTTGGATTTACAAATAAATTCCACAAAATTTTGTAGAATTCATTTCAACTAAACACACTCTTAAAGTTTCAGCATCTCAAAGAGCAGTTACACAGCAGACATGAAGTTGCAAAACAAGCTGCCATTGAATGGTTAACTGTTAACTAAAAGTTTTACTTACATAGACTGCATTGAATCAATTGATATTTTCATTATGATCATAGCAATTTCTCATTTGATTATTTTGGTATAGGAACGACAAGGCACAAGGCACAAGGCACAACTTCCTTTTAGAAAAGGAGATAAGCAATTTGCTAGCGAAGCACTTCAGCTACAAAATGTTTTTCTTGCAGGTTTCTTCTGACAATTTTTGATAGAACTGTTTATTCTTCTTCTTCCTCCTCGCCCCAAATCTCTTGGTCTGAACAAAGACCCATAATTTGAATCGCCTTGAAAGGCAGCGCAATGAGTTTAATTCTGGAAGTATTTGCTCGAAAATTTTAATCTTTTTTCTTTCCCAAGTTTTTTAAAATTTTTAAATCTAGGTTCTGTTTTTGAATTAGAATTTGGATTTTTTTTCCATTTTTTGAATTAGAATTTGGATTTTTTTTTTCCAATAAGTTGTTAGCTAGGGTTTGTTAAGAACAATTTATGTGCAATTATTTTTAGCTAAAAAACTTACACATTCTTTAATGTGATTAGCACTAAAAATTGACAACTGGTGCTAAATTCATTTTAAAGGAATCACTTTTACTTTAATAATCAACTGAAAATTTACTGATTTTGTTAGCATTAAGTTTTTCTTGAATTGTGTTTTGAAATTGTTTCAATAAATAAATGGCATGGTTTACTATTTTATATGGCCAGTGAGGATGCTGAGGGAAGAACTACAACTGCTTCAGGAGCCTTCTTGTAAATTTTTTTTCATCACTCATCTTTTACGCCAGCATAAAAATTGATTATGTCCAATAATATTAACATTTAACACAAAAGAAAAACTCAGATTTTTAGAGTAGATTAAAGAGTGAGATATGCTTTTGCTATTATTGTTGCTAACATTTTTATATTCTCCTTTTTTTTTCTAATTTTTTTTAATCTGTACTTTACTTAAATGGCCTTAAAGTTGGCAACATCCTATGCACTTCAACGTATAAATCAAAGAAGTTTAATGTCAGTGCTGCTAAATAGATTATTTAATCCTGTTGTTCTTAGTGTGTTACTTGCACATATTCTTGCCATGCGTATTTATTCATTGTGCAAGCAACCCCAGTTCTTGATTCTTGTGCCTGATAAATCTTGTACACGTTCCTCCTTCCAGGTATAGGTTTGAACGTTGATAATGAGAAACCAACAACATGCTTGAATGTAGTACTAAGAGAATTATCTGCTGCTGCTTCACAATTGCGAAGAGAAGAAATTCTCGCAGCATTTTTTAACAATCTGAAAACCTCTACGATATTTTCATAAATCAAAGGTAAGACTTTGCTTCGAAGTTTTGTTCGTGGGTCCAAAAACACATTATCTTTCTTTTACACGTGTGTTATTCCCTTTTCTCTGTTTATTAGAGATGATTAGATGATCTTCTTCTGCTGTATTAATTGGTGGGTTAATTCATTTTTATTGCTTCTTACTTGGTTTTGACTAAAGGGTGACGAGCAAAAGAAATTGGATGTACTTTCAAATGAAGTTATCATCAAGGCTTTAGTAAGCAGTGGCCAAACAGTAAGTATGAGGATGATTATGTATTGATTTTATATAGATTTATTTTGTTGCACTTTTTTCTTAATTATTGTTTAAATCGTGTGTCAGTGCATTCTTGTCTCGGAAGAAGATGAGGAAGCAACCTTTGTGGAGCCTGCCTTGCGCGGAAAGTATTTGCATGTTCTTCCAACTTTTTACTAATCATTATATTTGTTCAGTTTTAGATAGTTTATTCTTTATTTTTTGTAGAATTCATTTTTTAATTCTCACATGGCATGGATATGTTATATGGTTGAGCAAGTACTGTGTTGTTTTCGATCCGTTGGATGGGTCATCTAACATTGATTGTGGTGTTTCCATTGGAACGGTATGGCCATCATTCCAAATCACCATATTTATGTGAAATCCTTTACTTACTAATATGGTAAAAATTGATTTGTTTCAGGGTAATTTAATATCACACGTGTTCTTTTTCAACTAGATCTTCGGGATTTACATGGTGAAACATAACGATGAACCAACTCTAGAAGATGCGTTGCAACCTGGGAAAAATATGCTAGCAGATGGCTATTGTATGTATGGTAGTTCTTGCATAGTATGAATTATCACCATTTGGCTTTTATAAATCAGAAGTATTTTCTGATTGCATTCTTTTGTGGTTTGAGATTTGATTTCACAATAACCATTTCAATCTTAGCCACTGGCTTATTGGTTTGGAAGAGCGTCCTTAGTTTTGGAACTTTAGGAATTGTAGTTCCTATATTTTCTTTTGTTTGCACTACATACTAGCACTTGATATGTTGCATTTAATATATGTTTTTGTAGTTTGTGTTGAGCACTAGAAATGGTGTTAATGGTTTCACACTTGACCCATCCCTTGGGAAATTCATATTTGCTCACCCTGATATTAATGTATGCCAGTTGAGAGTATTTTATTGCCTGAAATCATGTTCTTTTTTTTTTTTATGTCTGCTACTTTCAGTATATCTATATCAATAATTAAATTATACGAGTATCCAGGAAAGTTGGAGCTTATAGAGTCTATTAACCTTTTTTTGTTTGGTATGACCTTGTGATAATCATTTCTTTTCATATTTAAGCTTTGATTTAATTTTACAATGGCTTGCCTCTTGTGCAGATCAGAAGTTCTGAGTGTGGTCATTCGCCCCTCCAATCAACTCAAGATCACTTTCTTAAATTTTTGTGAGGCAAAGATATAGAGAAGTATGCTAAGCATGTTCATTTATAATAGTACCAGATGAACTTAGATTATATGAGTACTGTTATATACTGTTCAGTTTTGTTGTAGCTTATGGATAACCTTCATGTTTAGCATAAAATCATGCCATTACAGATGCTGCTTATAATGAAATGATGAGAGGTAAATGAATCCTTAGTTTGTTTTTCTCCTACATTTGAATTCAGTATTGTTTTTGAGTTTTTTTCTTCCTTATATCCTTTAGCTGTAATCGTGATAAGCAAGATGAAAACAATCACTCTATAATTATAAGGCTAGTTTCAATTTCTTTCTTCTTATATTTTGGACCTTTTGTTTTTTTTTTTTTAAGAAAATAATTTAATATTTGGGATACTTGTGCTATGAACTTTTTTAACATTTCTCCTGCACTGCGAAAGTGGTGCTTGGAAAATTGAGACAGAAAAATGTGTAGTGCAATACCTGATTGCCCTTGGTGGCATGGTGTTGGCTAGGGGTGACCAAAAATAACCACATCTGTTATTTCAAGTGCTAAGAAACTTGCATTCTCTTAAGTAAGGTCTTGAATTTAAATATTATGGGCTTGTGTTAGTTCGGCTGTTTATATCAGCTAATAGCTGATAGTTGTTACGGTTAGCTGATAACTGGTAGCTGGTAGCTGATAGCTGATAGCTGATAAATATGAACCGTTTGGTGAAATTTCATTAGCTGTTGCTGTTAGTACATTAAATGACCATTAAGGATATGGATTATTTTTAAATATAATATAATATATTTTTATAATATTTTTTAATTATGTGAATTATTTAAAAAATACATAGTAATAAATAATAATTTTCTATCTTTAATTTATTAATTATTAAAATTATTAATAAAAATTATATGAAAATTAGTTTAAAAATATAAATCTTGTTAGTATAAATGTTTAAGAATATTATATATATATATATATATATATATATATATATATATATATAATGATTGTTATAATTATTTAATTGTTAATTATAATTTAAAATAATATTTATTTTATTTTAAATTATAAATTATAGAAATAGTTATATACATTTAATATAGAAAAGTTAGTTGTTATTAATTATTTTTAATAAGGGTAATTTAGTCTAAACATAAAATAAATTCAAATAAGTTTTCAGCTGTTGGAAAAAAGCTTCAAAATAGAGCTTATCAAATCCGTAGCTGTTTTGGATAAAAACAGCTATTAGCTACGGATTTAGAAATTTTACCAAACACCTAAAATATAGCTGATTAAATTAAAACCTTTATCAACTACCTAAAAAATCTAAACCAAACACCCTCAAAATAGTAACCTTATATGAATTTTATTTTCTAAAATACCATAATTTTTTTACACTGTAATATTAGTCATAATAATATTTACATTTTACTCCATAATAATAATGTTTAAAAAAATTCAAAAAATAAAATTTTGGGGAAAAAAAAATTTCTGGCGGACCAACAAAAAAAATTGTTGGTCTTTTTTAACAACATTTTAATATAATAATATAAATAATATTAATCACAATTGTATTTTAAAAATTTTTATTTTCTTACAAACATTATACTCTCTAATAATAATAATAATATTTTTAAAAAAATTCAAAATAAAAAAATAAAAAAAATATGTTGGTAAATATTGGCGGACCAACAAAAAAAAGTTGTTGAAGTGGCGGACTAATAATAAATATTATTAGTCCGCCATTTCAAATGGCGGACCAAAAAAAAAAAAAAAAGAACTCAGTCCGCCAGTCTCCCTCGTCAAGTCATCCAAAATTACCATAATTTTGAAAAAACTTTTATAAATTACCATGAATTGGGAATTTTTTTGAAAACTACCATAAAATGGGAAAAAGTTTAGATTTTTATCACAAAATGGAAAAAAGCCCCAATATATGCGCAAACTAATAAAGACAAAAGAAAATTTACATTTTCATTTTTGCCCATTTTATAGGAGGATCTAAATCATGAGGAGGATACTTTTGGTATTTGTGGTGTGCCGTGACAGACTATTTCTATTATGGCATGCGGCACAAAACAATACCCTTTAATAAATTATTGTATTCATGACATACTCACTCTCTCATAATTCAACTTTTAAAAATGTTTAAAAAACGCAAAAGAGAGACTTTTATTTGTTTGTTTGATGTTTCTGTATAATTTTGTGGATAGGGAGTCTCTGTTCATTCATTCAACAATGGTGTGCTAGAGATTGCGAATCTAGAAAAAAATCTTCAATAATTATACTTTAAAGAGTTAGATTACTAATGGAAGTTTTATTGCCATTTTTGTGTTGAAATGTTTTAAAATCAAAAGTTTTATATGTTCAAATTCTCACTAAATTAAATTTTCTTGACTCAAACATCAACCATAAAATACTAGTAAAAATCTATTTCGTGACTAATATGGTACAGTGATATCTCATAATTGCACCAGAAAAATTCTTGAAAAAAA
>CATIWO010204285.1:0-19025 GCA_949673435.1 Macaranga tanarius
CGTTGACTATAAGTGAATACCCTTACGATCACTTATCTAACGTCACGTTCGATCCACTCAACTCTTGAGCATCCACATGTCTAATCTGATATCTCATATTAAATAGCATGAGACTCACTACCTCCCACTATTAGTATCACATACTAATCAAGGAAAATAAACAGAGGTGATAGTCAAATTAATATCAACCAAATATTAATTTATTGACTACGAACAATTTTATATCATATGTACTAAATAAATGTGTCCTCATATTATCAACTCTTGATAATACATTTATTTAACATAATTATAATGGAGTAATACTCAAATAAATAAACTCTTTATTTAAATGAATATTTTAATTGCCATTTAGGATTTTACAATGTCAAAATACATGATTGCCACTAGGGCATATCACCTATACTAACACCTATTAGGTTATAAAGAGGAACTAGAAGGATTAAATGGTTATTTTGTTTTTTTTTTTTAAATACTGTATCATTCCCTCCAACCAAGTAACCTACATCATACATATTTTTTCTTTTCCTAGCAAAACAACTTCCATTTTTTTTCTCTCAATCTTTCATCTATCAATTTCAATTCCTCTTTAAGCTTCTCATCTTCAATTCAAATTTGTATTGAATTCAAATATTTTTTTAAGGTAAGTAAATTCATTTTTTTTAATTCTAAATTTTTAATTTTTTATTAGAATTTCATATTTTGATAATTTGTTTAAGTTAAAGATTTTAGATAGCTTGAATCAGACCTTTGTAAGTGCATATCTCTTTAGAATATTGTGTTGGTGATGAAATATAATGAAAATGATAAAAAATAGAGCAAAGTAGAGGTTTTCAATTATGTAATTTGTTTGCATATCAATCAAGCGATGCCTCAATACTGAGGAGATGCCTCAGTGCACTGATGCAGCACCGGAGCACTGAGAAGGCACCTCAGTGAGCTGAGGCAGTGCCTCAGTGTACTAAGGTGATGCATAAGGACATGCAAGCACAAATTCAAATTCAAATCCTTTGAATTATAATGGAGGACCAATCATAAGATCTAGAGCTAAGGGATTAAAGATGCTGCTAAAGAGCTTGTGCAAAAGAGTCTTGAGTCTATGGAACAAAAAGGGGATGAATAACCTAAGTTAATCAATTTACTTAGTTATGATCCGGACAATACATGCCCATGTGCATCTTTGCACGGCTGTGTTATATATTCGTAAATTGTCTAGTGATGAACACGGGTACCTACACGCCCGTGTCCAAGGTCGTGTTGATATACACACCCTGTGCCTTAAGGCCGTGTCCTAAGACATGCCCATGCTAATTTTCGAAGCGTCTTTTTAATGAGACATGGCTAGACAACATGCCCGTGTATCAAGCCATGTAGCGGTTTAGATTTTTAAAGAAATATCAAAACACACCCGTGTATGAATAAGTCTAGCCCGTGTTCCAAGCTGTGTTGGAGTCTGTCAAATTCTTGGAGTTTCTACATGCCTGTGTCTCATTGACGATTTTTGTCTAATTAATATTTTTTTATGTTTTCTTTATTAATTAGAGTTTGTGTTTAATTAGGAATTTCATTGTTATTCCTAAAGAATTATTTTCTTTCAGAATAAGTTTAGGTTTAGGATTACAAGTCTATAAATACTTGTATCAAACATCATTACAATTAATAGTTGATTGATTTGATTCACATTCTTAATTGAATTTTCTTGAGTTCTTACGAGAGCTAAAATCCGAATTTACTTCGAGCGTATTGCAATTCAAATATGATAATTAGGGGTGCTAGTTGTTAGATAACTAGTGACACTAATTTCTTTAGTTTATACTAGATAGATCCTTGGGCAACGATCCCAATAGATTGTTACGGATCCTAGTTATAGATAACTAGTTGGATCGTACCAGTTTGGTATCAGAGCTTTAGCTCTAGTGTAAGCTATGTATCCTTAAACATAGTATTTGTTAGTGATAAAAAAATTATTCAAAGTTTATTTCGCATTAAAATTGCATCAAGTCAATCGGCCTCGACAAAATTGAAGGAAGCCGTATTGATCATCATCCGTTGCATCAACGAAATTCGTAAGTTAGCAAATCACCCTTCGAAAACTCATCAATTTGTATCTTTTTTACTTGTTTTCTTTGTCTACCTACCCTACATCAGTCTATATATTAAACCCTTCTTTTTACCCAATATATACCCAAAATTCATGCGTAAATAAACCCAAATTTCAGACATACTTGAAATCACCCAAAATAGCCCATACTCACATCTTTTAGTTATTCTTTCACTAATAACTTTAGTTATCTACTTTGTTTTATAATTCTCTTAAAAGTAGTAAGAGTTTGGCTCAATTAGAAGTAGTGTGTGTTCAATTGTTAGTGCATTAGAGAGTTTCTAATTAATCGAGAGAAATACGTAAGGGAGTGTTAGTATAGGAAAGTTTCTTTTCATTTATTTCAGATTTACATCATGGATACAAATGAGAAGATTACATTGGATACAATACAAGCCATGTTGCAAACAATATTGGTTCAACAAGAAGATATGAAGAGTGACAATCAAAAGGTCCATAAACGATTGGCAAGGTTGGAGATAGCTACCCCTATTCGAGTAAGGGAGAGTCAACGCATGCCCTTCAATAAACTAGAAGAGGAGGCCAAAAATGGATCAACACGTGCCAACAAAGGCAAGACCAAAGATGGCAATTTGGGATCAATTAAGATGAAGATTCCAGCTTTCCAAGGGAAGAGTGATCCGGAGGTGTACTTGGAGTGGGAGAAAAAGGTTGACAGGGTGTTCGAGTGCCATAATTATACCTAAGGGAAAAAGGTAAAATTGGCTACCGTGGAGTTCACCAACTATGCTAGTGTGTGGTGGGATCAATTCACCTCCATTAGGCGTAGAAGTGGAGAAGGACCGATTGCCTCATTGTTTGAGATGAAGACCATAATGAGGAAGAGATTTATACCTCAACACTATTATAAAGAGGTGTATAACATGTTACAAAGGTTGAACCAGGGCTCTAGAAGTAGTGAAGAGTATTTCCAAAAGATGGAGATGGCCATGATTCGAGCTAATATTGAGGAGGATAGAGAGGCTACCATAGCACATTTTCTATCAGGTTTGAATCATGAAATTACTAACCTTGTTGAATTACATTATTATGTATATTTGGAGGACATGGTGCACATGGCAATCAAGGTGGAAAAGAAATTGAAGGTGAAAACCAAAATAAATTCGACTCCTACACCTACATGGAAATCGAATTAGAAGAACAAAGGAGGAGAAACAAGTGTAAGTAAGGGAAAATTTGAGCCAAGTAAAAGCAATGATGTTACTATATCAAAGACACAACCCAAGGATGACAAATTCAAAGATAAGTCAAGTAATATTCAATGCTTTATATATTTGGGATATGGGCATAAGGCTGCACAATGTCCAAATGCCAAGATCATGACCCTATGCAATGGGGAGGTGATGAGTGAGGAAGAGGATGATGATGGTGATCTGAGTGACATGCCAACATTAGAGGACGCATCTGATATGAAGGAGGAATCAGCCCTACAAGGACTAATCTACACTTTGGTTACTAGGCATGCTTTAAACATGCAAGCTAAAAAGAAAGAGGTACAACATCAAAATATCTTTTATACTCAATGCATGATACATGATAAATTATATAGTATGATCATAGATGGTGGAAGTTGTGCTAATATTATTAATGCTATTTTAGTTGATGGTTTTATTAGGACGTACATGGCAATATGATAGGAGAGTCATACATGATGATTTTAGTAACAAATATTCATTTAAGATGAATGGTAGGACTATCAATTTATTACCTATGTCACCTAAGGAAGTGTATGAAGATTAGAAAATTTTGAGTGAATGTGAGAGTGCATATGAAAAAGAAAAGGTGCACCAACAAAAGGAGAGTTATAAGAAAAGCCAAGAGAGGCATGAGAAAAGATAGAAAAAGGAGAGAAAATAGAGGGGATGCTCAAAGAGAATAAAAATATAGAGATTGCGCATGCAAAAGGAGAGAATAGTATGCAAAGAGTGGTAAAAAAGGAGGTAAAAGGAAATTTCTTTGCAAGAGATGGTGAGATTAGAAAGGCTTATCTAAACAAGCAACCTATGATACTATTGGTATCCAAAAGTGCATGTTTAGCTTTTGATGCTAACCCAATTCTCTCTTCTCTACGTAGTTCTTTTCAAGTATTGTTACAGGAATTTGAGGACTTATTTCCCGAGTCTATGCCCGATGGTTTGCCACTATTAAGAGGGATAGAACATTAAATTAATTTTGTTCTTGGAGCACAAATTCTGAATAGGCCAGCCTATAGGAGTAATCCCGAAGATACAAAGGAATTACAACGTCAAGTGGATGAGTTAATGTCTAAAGGGTTGATTAAAGAAAGTATGAGCCCATATACTGTACCCATTCTACTTGGCCCTAAAAAGGACGAAACATGGCGACAAAATCACTGTAAAGTATCGCCATCTTATACCTCATTTAGATGACATGTTAGATGAATTATATGGTGTATGTATTTTTTCTAAAATTGATTTAATGGCTGGGTATTATCAAATTAGAATGAAAAATGGTGATGAATGGAAAATTGCCTTTAAAACAAAATATGGGTTATATAAGTGGTTAGTCATGCCATTTAGTTTAACTAATACTCTTAGTATATTCATGCATTTAATGAACCATATTTTGAGAGATTTTATAGGTAAGTTTGTTGTTATTTATTTTGATGATATACTTGTGTATAGTAAATCACTAGAGGACCATATTATGCATGTTAGATTAGCTTTTAGTGTTTTACAATCATAAAAGTTATATACTAAGCTTGCTAAATGTTCGTTTTGTGTGCCTAAAGTTATATTTTTAGGATATGTTGTTAGTGAGCATGGTATATAGGTTGATCATGAGAAGGTTAAAGGTATTAAAACTTGGCCTACACCTAGGAATGTAGTGGATGTTCGTAGTTTCCATGGCTTAGCTAGTTTTTATCGACCTTTTATGTGTGATTTCTCTAGCATAGCTACCCCTTTGATAGAAATAATTAAAAAGAATGTTGGATTTAGGTGGGAAAAGGAACAAGATGATGCTTTTAATATGCTAAAATCTAAATTAATTTTTGCATCTATTCTTATTTTGCCTAACTTTGATAAAACATTTGAGATTGAATGTGATACTTCTGGCATGGGAATTGGAGCTATTTTAATGCAAGAGGGTAAACCAATTGCATATTTCAATAAAAAATTAAGTGGCGCGACACTTAATTACCTGACATATGACAAGAAGATGTATGCCTTGGTAAGGGCATTGGAAACGTGGCAACATTACCTATTATATAAGGAGTTTGTTATCTATACCGATCATGAGAGTTTGAAGCATTTGAAAGGACAAAATAAGCTCAACAAGAGACATGCTAAGTGGAGTGAGTTTCTTAAATCTTTCTCTTATATTATCAAATACAAACAAGGTAAGAAAAATATTGTGGCTGATGTATTGTCAAGGAGGTACATTTTACTCAACACTTTGGATGCTAAATTGCTTGGTTTTGAGCATATTAAGGAATTATATGCATATGATCCTGATTTTAGTAATGTATTTAATGCATGTGAAACCATTGCCTTTGATAAATTTTATAGACATGATGGGTATTTGTTTCGTTTAAAGCAACTTTGTGTGCCTATATGTTCATTGCATTAGTTGTTGATTAAGGAGGCACATGAGGGAGGTTTGATGGGACACTTTAGCATAGCTAAGACATTAGATGTTTTACAAGAGCATTTCTTTTGGCTTAACATGAAATCTGATATGTCTAAGCATTGTGCTAATTATATTACATATTTGCAAGCTAAGTCTAAAGTGCATCCGCGTGGTTTGTATATACCATTGCCTGTTCCACAATCACCTTGGGTAGTTATATCTATGAATTTTATACTTGTACTACCTAGGACTAGGCATGGTAATGATAGCATATATGTTGTTGTTGATAGGTTTTCTAAGATGGCACATTTTATTCCATGTCACAAAACCGATGATGCATCGCATATTGCTGATTTGTTCTTTAAGAATATAGTGCGTTTGCATGGTATACCTAAAACTATTGTGAGTGATAGGGATACTAAGTTTTTTTCCTACTTTTGGAAGACTTTGTGGGCGAAATTAGGAACTAAGTTATTATTTAGTACTGCATATCATCCACAAACCGATGGTCAAATTGTAGTTATTAATAGGACATTATGACAATTCATGTGTGCTATAATTAAAAAGAATATGAAATCTTGGGATGAGATTTTACCTCATATAGAATTTGCATATAATAGGGTTATGCATTCATCTACACATTATTCACCTTTTGAAATTGTGTATGGTTTTAATCCTTTAACACCTTTGGATCTATCACCTTTGCCTATGAGTGAACAGGTTAATTTAGATGGTGGTCGAAAGATAAATTTTATGCACAATTTATATGAAAAGGTAAGGCAAAATATCGAAAGATGAAATCAATAAGTGGCAAATCAAAGGAATAAAGGACGCAAACAGTTGATTTTTAAGCCTAGAGATTGGGTTTGGTTACATTTGCGCAAGAAAAAGTTTCCTACTCAAAGGAAATCTAAGCTACATCCTAGAGGAGATAGACCATTTCAAGTTTTAGCAAGGGTCAATGACAATGCCTATACATTAGATCTCCCAGGTGAGTATAATGTTTCTGCAACCTTTAATGTATCTGACCTTCTTCCATTTGATTTTGAAGGTAAAGATTCGAGGGTGAATCCTTTTGAGGAAGGGGGGAGTAATGCATATGGACATGCGAGCACAAAGTCGAATTCAAATTCTTTGAATTATGATGGAGGACTAATCACAAGATCAAGAGCTAAGAGGATTAAAGATGCTGCTAAAAAGCTTATGCAAAATAGTCTAGAGTCTATGGAACAAAAAAGAGATGAAGAAACTAAGTTAATCAATTTGCTTAGTTGTAATCCGGATGATACACGCCCGTGTGCATCTTTGCACGATCGTGTTATATGTTCGTAAATTGTCTAGTGATGAACACGGGTACATACAAGCCCGTGTCCAAGGTCATGTTGATATACATGCCCTGCGCCTTAAGGCCGTGTTCTGAGATATGCTCGTGCCAATTTTCGAAGGGTCTTTTTTATGAGACATGATTAGACAATATGCCCGTGTATCAAGCTGTGTAGCTATTTAGATTTTTAAAGAAATATCAAAACATGCCCGTGTGTGAATAAGTCCAGCCCGTGTTCCAAGCCGTGCTGGAATCTGTCAAATTCTCAGAGTTTCTACACGCCTGTGTTCCTTCCAAACACTCCCATGTCTCGCTAACAATTTTTGTCTAATTAATATTTTCTTTATATTTTCTTTATTAATTAGAGTTTGTATTTAATTAGGACTGACATTGTTATTCCTAAAGAGTTATTTTCTTTCAGAATAAGTTTAGGTTTAGGATTCCAAGTCTATAAATACTTGTATCAGACATCATTACAATTAATAGTTGATTGATTTGATTCAAATTCTTAATTGAATTTTCTTGAGTTCTTGCGAGAGCTAAAATCCGAATTTGGTTCGAGCTTGTTGTAATTCAAATCTGATAATTAGGGGTGCTAGTTATTAGATAACTAGTGATGCAAATTCCTTTAGTTTATACTAGATAGATCCTTGAGCAATGATCCCAATAGATTGTTACGGATCCTAGTTACAGATAACTAGTTGGGTCGTACCGTAAGGCGATGCCTCAGTGCACTGAAGAGGTGCCTCAGTGGCCGTTTGATGCCTTAGGAACTCTCCAGAAGCTTCTTTGGACCATTTTTAGGGCTTTAGACCATATCATCCTACCATATATCAACTAGTTTGAATAGAATTTAGATAGAAAACTTATAATCTTATGTTTTTGCTTTTAAAATGTTAGGAGTAGTTTCAGTCACAGCTATAGAGCATACTTCAGAGCCAGCTAACTGGTTCTTTAATTAGCTTAAATGCATCTTCTTGAGTTTTGTCCTATTTGAAACTCACACTTTTCTTTACAACTTCAGTCAAAGGTGTTGAAATAGTGCTAAAGTCCTTCACAAAATATCGATAAAAACTAGCTAATCCATGCAAACTTTGGACTTCAGTGATAGACTTAGGAGTAGGCCACTCCTTGATAGCTTTGACCTTCTCTTCATCAACCTTAATACCTTTAGCAGACACAACAAAACCTAAAAATATAATATAACTATAACAAAAATAACACTTTCTAAGGTTAGCAAACAAATGTTCTTTCCTAAGTGTTGTAAGAATAAGACTCAAATGCTCAACATGACTCTCTAAACTCCTACTATACACAAGTATATCATCAAAGTATACTACAACAAACTTTGCTATATATGCATGCAAAATATGGTTCATTAACTTCATGAAAGTGCTAGGTGCATTAGTTAAGCCAAAAGGCATAACTAACCATGCATATAAACCATGCTTAGTCTTAAAAGATGTTTTCCATTCATCACCTTCACGCATACATATTTGATGATATCCACTTTTCAAATCAATTTTAGAAAACACACATCACCTATGCAATTCATCTAATATGTCATCTAACGTAGGTATGGGATGTCTATACTTTATAGTGATATTATTAACGGCTTTACAATCCATGCACATGCGCCATGATCCATCCTTCTTAGGTACTAACAAAACCGGAACGACACATGGACTCATACTCTCTCTAATGTAGCCCTTGTCAAAAGCTTCTCTACTTGCCTCTGAAGCTCCTTCGTCTCCTCAGAATTACTCCTATAGGCGGGTTTGTTAGGTATTTGAACTCCTAGAATGAAGTCAATTTGATGCTCAATCCACCTAATTGGCGGCAAACCCTTAGGTATTTTCTCGGGAAACACATTAGCAAATTCCTGTAATAGAACACAAACAACACTACGCAAAGAGTTATCTAAACCAAGGTTAGTCATTAAAGCCTTCTTATACAGAAACAAAATCATAGACTGTTTTCCTAATAATGCAGCACTTATCTCATTTGTGGTGGCAAATAAATTCAAAAATATATTATAAGCATTATGTCCGACCTGAGTTGAGTTTTTATTATTAAAAAAAATATTATAAATATTATGTGGTACATTTCTTTGACCAAAATTTTTTTTTTATAGCATTTTAATTTTTTTTTTTTTTAAGTTAGTTGAAATAGTCTAATTTTATATCACAGAGGGAAGAATAGAAAGGCAAGACATTGAATCTTAATTTTTATATTTTATGTTTAATTTTTTGCCATATTGACTACTGATGAGGGACTGAACATGTTTACTTAAAGTTGTGTAAATATAGGGGAATTTACATAACTTAGGATTTAGTGACAGATCATATTTACCTATGCCCATTAGATATTAAAATAGTGGAGTGGATCAATGGGTATGGATGGAAAATGGAAGTTGCCTCCCTATTTACAGAACAAATAAATATTAAAGAAATTGCCTAAATATGCTTAAATTATTATTTCTCAGTGTCAACTGAGTAACGTTAATTTGTGCCACGTAAGGACAAAATACATAAAAATATATTGAAATCTTAGAAATTGAATACTTTCACAAACTTTTTCTTTAGATTTATTCAAAGATTTCTTCTTTCCGACGTTTTGCTTTTTTTGCTACATTAGTCTGTATCACAGACTGTGCAGGACATTTGCAATAATCAATTATCAATTTCCAATTTATAATGGTTGAATCAAAAAAATTTTGAATCAAAAAAATTTTGAATCAAAAAAATTTTGAATCAAATCAAATTTTTTATTTAGCTGTTAAAATTAAATTTTGAATCAATTATCAATCTGCTATTTATATAAACAAATAAGATTAGTCATTTTTTTTTGAAATGCATATCAATTAATTTTAAAATTTTTAAAATTTAAGAAAATTTTTTAAACATTATTGTGTAGGTTCAAAAATCTTTAAAATTTTATAATTAGATTATATATATTTAAACTATCAATTTTATTTGTTCATTAACCATTAGAATTAATTATTTTTAATTTATAGAACTTAATTATACTTAAAAAATTATAGGATTTAATTATATTCAAAAAGATCTAATTTGAGTCAAATTTGAAAATATTAAGTTCCAATTTGGCTAAAAAATAATTAATAAGATCTAATATAAAATTAAGATAAAATATTGGGATGCAAATTGGACCTTTGACCAATATATAGCATTTAATAATTTAAAGACTTGAATAATTAAAATATCTGCAGCTGGCATTTAAAATATCATTGGCAGCTGGCTCCAATGCATTTCATAATTTTAAAGCGTGAATAATTTAAATTTCATCATGACAAATCATATAAATATTATATGAATCCGATAAAATAAACATGCAGAACTTAAGTTGACATTTAGGCTCCGTTTGTTTAGGTTCCGTTTGTTTACGGAAAATATTATGTCTCTTGAAAAATATTTTTTTAAAAAAATATTTTTCAGAAAAATATAATATTTTTTTTATGTTTGGCTACAACACTAGAAAAATAGTTAAAAAATATTTTTAGTATTTTGTTTATAATAAATTTTTTTCTAAATTATACAATATTATATATAAATGGTAATATTATTTTTTATTTTTTCTCTCTCTTTATATTTGATAAGCATTCAAGTCTTGGAAAATAATTTTCCGTTTTCAAAATAGGAATTTGTTTTCCCATATTTTTAAGTTGTTTTCCTTTGACTAATAACTTATTTTCCTTTAACTTATTTTATTTTGGTAACCAAACATTAGAAAATAAGGGAAAATATTTTCGGGAAGAATATTTTCCGTAAACAAACGGAGCCTTAATTCGTAAAATATTGTTTGGTTACAAAATTTTAATTTATATTTTTTAGTTACTAAATTTTTATTTAGGTTCCACAAATAATTTTTATAATATTTTTTGTCCATAAATAACCCAACAATACTATTTTAGTCCAAAGTTTAAATATAACATATAAATAAGTTCATATTTTTTGTATTCATATAGAAATTAATGGAAAAATTAAAAACTATCTTGAGGATGAATATATTACTCTTGAAATAATATAAAAATATTATTTGATTAGAGAACAAACCAGATATTAATATTATCTTCATTTTTAAATTCTTTAGATAATAAACTATAAATTAATAAAAAATTTATATATTATGTTATATTTTAATAATTTATAAATATAATTTTTATTTTTTATTGATATAGCTAGTAAATTTTTTACATATATAAACCATACATTACTAGTAAAATATTTATTTATTATATTATATTTAAATAATTTATAACTATAATTTAAAAGTTTTTTTAATGTATGTATATTCCTCGCAGCTCTCTTGAATAGTCAAATAAACCAACCAAGCAAAAACAAAAAATGACTGCTATAAAATTTATATTGTTAGGCGCCGGACAATTTTTGAGCGGATACATTTCTAACATTGAATGAGTCTATCACCTGGTCAATTTCCCCCTTTGAAAATATTAACAAATATTAAAAATATTAAATATAAAAAATAAAATTATTCTAAAAGTAAACACTAGAGTTCACATTTCATTAAATGTGTAACCATTCTTTTTCTCAATACTAAAAAGGAAATTTCATTATCATCCTAGCTACAAAATTAAGTTCACTAATATTAATTAATATATATATAATTCAATACTATATTCGATTTTTGGTTCGGTTCGATTCGGTACGGTACCGATTTAATTTTTTTAAAAATCTCCAGTACCGTACTAAATTAGTAAAAAAATCGAAATCAATTCGGTTCAAAGTTAAAATTAATCGGTTCGGTACGATTTTTATGTCTTTCGGTTCGGAATTTCGGTTAATTTCTCCGTCCCGTACTCAGCCCCGCTCATCACCAAGTTTCATCACACTTCATAAGCTCATTGGGAAAAGGTTCAAATATGACCCTAATGTTTACCTCGATTCTCACATTGGCACCTAATATTTTTTGAGGTCCAAAAAATAACCCTTAACATCTAATTTTGAGTGCATATAAACACTTTCATAAACGTTGTTACATTTTAAGCGTTAAGTTCAGATGATGTCCCAAAATGTGGGACCCACATCGTAAACAGGAAAAAAAACATTTTAAAAATATCATTTTTTAAGCTGCGAAGAAAAAAACAAAAGTCTCCATTTTTGTCATCATAGTTATATTCTTCTTCTATCATTGAACAACCTATCATCAAAAATAAAATTAAAAAACAACATGTCATGAGTTCCCAATTCAGCTAACAAACTGAGTTTCCAATTCAGCCAAAAAAAGTGAGTTCCCAATTCAGCTTAAAGCCCAGATTCATGAGTTCCCAATTCAGGCAGTATTGAAAATCAATCCCAACCAAACATTATGAAAATTAATATTGATGAAACCAAATTCAACCTAGATGAAACCAAATTCATAAGCTAATTGAAACCCATTCCAAATCAACCAAAACTAATTCAGCCAAACAAGAAAAAACTCTAGCATCACAAATGAGCATAACACATAAAACTCAACCTAATAAATTATTAATCACAAAATCACCATTGCCAATTAACATATGAAATGAATATTTCATACTCTGGTCATATCTCTCCATATGACCAAATTATGTTTTAAGTTTTTAAAAATATATCCATAAAAAAAAATTACAAAGTATTCTCAGTCCCCAATTACAAACTTGTAAATATCTCATAGATTTAAATTGATAATTTCTTTAAAAGCATGGGCCAACTAACTACAAATCTCAGGCTTCCTTTGAAGGCCAAGGGAAATGAGAGGTGTCTTCGGAGATCTCAGAGGAAGTGAGGAGTCCATAAAAAAAGATGAAGAAGCAAGGTCGATGGCGAGCTAATTGAGGGGGAGGAAGAGAAGCTGATGGAAAAAAGGTGACGACGGTGGGTGGCTGCGGAGGTAGAACATAAAAGGAAAAGAGGGTAGAGAGTGGAAAAGAAGATAGAGGACGATGAGGAAAAAGAATGCTAAAAGAAGATCTTTGGTGGCCTCATTATTTTCTATCAATTTAGGGTATTTAAAAATTAAGATTTTGCAGTACCAAGATAGACTGGCTATTTAATTCGCACAAGTATGTTAAACTAGCTGTTATGCTCCCTTCAAAAGAAAAAAAATTAAGATTTTGTGGTGATAAAAAAGAGAAGAAGAAGAAAACTAAAAATTTTATTTTACCGCTTAAGGAACAAAAAATTAATTCCACCGCTTTTCCACCATTTTTATCTTGTTTAGCGTCGGTGGTGGGTCCCATTTTTGCTACATCACTAGGACTTAATATTAAAACCTAACAATGTTTATATGTATCTAATTTCAAGTGTTGAAGGTCATATTTGGGCCTCGAAAAATATTAAGTGTTAATGTGAGAATCGAGGTAAACATTAGGGTCATATATGAACCTTTTTCCTAAGCTCATTTAATAGTATTTTTATAGTGCAAATATTTACATCATTACAAATGGGATTATTAACCATTAGATTCGTTGTCATTTAATTATAATCATTGATGTAAGATACCTGTTACTGAATAAATAATTGAATTTTTTAACCTATAACTAGTGGTTCCCGTTTATTTCATATTCATTTTAAATTTAAATCATTACTTTATTCCTTTTCCTTGTCTGCAAACACAAATCTAGACACTTAAAATTTGAGTTGGATGAACTCATTGGGTAATTGGATAGTTGGGTTATCAGCAAATTTGGGCTCTTGTTCAGTTAAGGTAGAAGAATTATGGGGTATTTTTCAGTTACGGTGGCGTCATCCTCTCATACCAGCACTGCTAACTTTCATATTTATTATTATTATTCAATCGTTTTGAAAAAAAAAAATTAAAATCTGAGTTTGAAGGAAAGAAGAGAGATTGAGCAATGTAGTTTATTTTGACAATAATTAAAATTGGTTATTTTTTGGGTTTAGGTTTTTATGTAGCAAACAAGACATTGGACAAAAATACTCAGGTCACTGACAATCTGCATACCTTACAAAAGTGGCCTCCCTCTAGTTTAATTGAGAGCAATACTTTCCACATCTTGTATGAGTTAAAGCTATGCCAGAGGCTGGTGGATTGACATGGCAGGTCATTTATGTGCAAATGGTGATGTGTTTGGCATTTTTTTGTTGATGTACTGGTCTTATTTATGTTGTCAATTTTTGAGAGGTGTGATAGGGACATGAGTGGGAAGATTGATTCAAATGAGCTGAGAGAGGCACTGTATAGTTTAGGATTTGTTGTGTCACCCATTGTTTTGGACTTACTTGTCTCTAAGTTTGATAAAACTTGAGGCAAAAGCAAAGCCATTGAATATGACAATTTCATTGAGTATGTTTTTCTCTTCTCTGCTCGTTTTTTTGTTATTTGAAAGTTTGATAACAAAAGCTAATTATTTCTTTTTATTTTCATTTTTTCTCTATGTGAAATGAAGTGTTTTCTTATGTGAAGGTGAGTTATTCATGGATGATTATTACTTGTAATAGCATGCTTGAAGGTTTTATGTGAATTATGCAATGCACGCTTCTGCCTCTATTTTTTTTCTATATGGAATGGGTTTCTTTTTAGTTGGCCATTATTAGTAGCTTCATGAATTATTTTCAATGCGTGTTTAGATTTCGATGGTTCATTGTGATCTAAACAAGCATTTTTACTACAAGTTGTGGTGGGGTGACCGTACTAATCTTTAGATGTGAATGTACATTGAATTCCTAGGTTCTTAACATTTTATATGTTACACTTTATCTTAACAAGATAAGTTATATATCAATATGTTGTGGCTAGGTGACCGTAAATGTAGATGGGTTAACATGTTACACTTTATCTTAACAAGATAAGTTATGTGTCAACATGTTGTGGCTAGGTGACCGTAGTCTTTAGATAATTAAAAAGTTATTCATTTATAAAAATATGAAAGAGTTCTTAGATTTTTTGTTTATAAAACATTAAAAGCATCATTAAGTAATCAAAAAGAAGAAGTGTCAACATGTTCTAAGAGTGCACAGGCTAATTCATCAAAGTCTGAAGATCTTTTTGAAACTGGACTATATAATGCACTAAGTGACGATGATGATCTTTTTTGTTAGATTATTCTGTATAATAATATCAGTTATTTGTTGGATTGAGTGTAGATACACTTAGATATATTGAGTTAGTAGAACTAAATTTATAAGTTCTTTGATTTTTTTTAATCAAGAGGAGGCCTTTAAATGAGATAGAGATATCATTCAAAGACCTAACACTTACTTTGAAAGCTAAAAACAATAATCTATTAAGGTGTATGATAGGAAAAATGAAGCCTGGCTGTATTACTGGAGGAATGTCTAAGGAATCTGATAACAATCCAGAAGTGGTCTTTGGAAGATTGCTGAGACCATCCCCCTTGGTGATCAGCAGCAAAGGAGCTTTTTCATCGAACTGTGGAAGAATGCTTTTCGAGATGCCTCCTAATATATTTATACTGTTAAAGTAGGACATGAGTGTGATTGCTTGCCTATTGATGAATGATCAATCTCTTCTAGACCTGCAAATACAAAGAAAAAGCTAAAGTGAGCCTGGGATCCATGATTTACAGGTTCTCCGATGCTTAAGTCAGAGAAAATCTATTCAAATTATTTAAGAGAAGAATATGTGATTATATATAGACATATAAGAGACATATTTATTCCAATTTGAATGAGTATTCTACAAATCCCTTTCCTTTACTAATTAGGTTTCCTTTTCCCTTATAAAAAATTGATCATATGTCCTCTCTTTGGATATGATTTTACTTAGGCTTAGGCCATAAAGGCCTTATTTTCCTAGGACTATCAATAGTCCCACCCCAACATTATCGCATATTCATGTTCGAATGTTGTTACTTCTAATTTTGTTACCACTAAGTTTGACAACTTCGTAAATAATATGCTAATTTTTTGGCATTCATAGGGCAGGTACTCATTTTGTTCATACCCTATGATCCCCTAGATGTTCATTCCTTGAGGTAAAATTACTCCTCTGAAATCGAGTTTGCCATTTTTACTACGAACATTGAAATGTTCGTAACCTTCAAGTTTGTGTCTATGAACTTCAGTGTTTGTATCCTTTTTTACTATGAACCTCTGTGTTCGTGTCTTATTATGAATCTGTGTTCGTAAGCTATGATCGTTGAAAGATTCGTACTGACAAAATCGATTCATCCGAGCATCATATGGGCTCCTTATCTTACAGAGGATCTGTGTTATTCGAACATGCTCTGAAATATACGAGTATCAATAAGTTTATACTATTTGTACTATTTAGGTGACACTCGTAACCTATGCTCAAGTTGGCGATTCATTAGCCCAGCCCACGTGTCTTTCGAAATCTCTTTAATCAATGAACATTTTTAAGTTCCCGCATACTGTTTCAATTTGCTCTTATTCCTATTGTACCCTTTACTTCATTAAATGATATTTACTAACTGTTAAGGGTATTTGAGGAGCATTAAGATTGTCCCTTCCCTATAAATCACTTCTCTTACCATTTTCACTTCACTTTGTAATTTCTTCTCTCTCTCTAAGATTTTTCTCCTTCTCTCTTTAGGATTTTCTACCGATAAAGAGCTTGTGCATTCTTCTTCTAAGGTCGTTTCTTTTACTCTGGCTTGTCATTTCATTCTTTAGTTTATTTTATATTATTCTTTAGTTATGGCTCCTAGACTCCCTTTAGACCTTTTTGAATTTCCCCTCAATTGAATAAAGGGGTCATTCATATATATAGGAAAAAGTATAGGATCCCTAAAGAGTATAAACTTTACGATGCCCAATCTCATTTTAGGGCCCATCATAATCCTAACAACGAAAATAATAGAAATCGAATAGTTATTTATATAGATCAGTTAGAGGGCGGTCTTCGATTCCCTCTAGATCCATTCATTAAGGAATTTTTTCGTGCCTATGGGATAGCCCCAGGACAACTACACCCTAACGGGTATAGGTTTCTCACCGCTTTTTGTGAGTTGGTCTGCTCTCAGGGTTAAGAGCCCTCTATATTTATGCATAGGTACATGTTCAATTTGATGAAGAAAAAAAGAGATCTGACCTTTTCCATGTCTGTCGTAGCTAATTTTAGCTTATTTAGGAGGTTAGCAGATATCAACCGATCTTGGAAGAGTTAGTTTTTTATTATTGAGCATGAGTCAGACTTCCTTAACATACCTATCATATGGGCAAATGAAACTCATATTGTGAAACGATCATCCGAGCTTCTAGAGGACGAGTTTCCTTTATCAACCGAACTCTATGCTCAGTGTTCGATAGTCGAGCCTTCAGCTAATTATAATGTTCAACATTTTATCTTGAGACATGAGTATCCAGCGGATGCTAGCATTTATGATGTCGTAGGCAGTGATGTTCTGGAATCTGAAGGTATTTTCTAACCTCTTTTCATTTTTATTTTTGTAGATGGCTGATATTATGGATGATTTCATGGAAGGCATTGACGATTTGATGTGATCTTGATAGGAAAACCCTAACAATCTCCAATCAATCCACACAAAAGTCCAAGGATTCACCAAAATTCACGGGATGAATAGTCAATAATAAAAAGAAAGAAATCCTAAATTTATTTGAATCAACCAACTTAAACCTTATGTATATTAAACCTAAGACTCTTCGTTACAAATTAATCATATAAACATAAAGTGTTATCTGCCACACCCTAGAACAAATAAGAATAACAGGGTGATAAGGAATAAGAGAGTGATAAGGAATAAAGATTGATCATATTAAATTTTTTTGTTAAATATATAATGGAATACGGGAACATATTATAGATATTAAAAATTATACTATATAGTTCCATAATTTGAATCAATTTAGTATTGAACCTCACTTATAAAACTGTACTATATTTTTTTACCACATAGTTCCTTAATTTGTGTCTTTAAGCATACCGTATTTATAAGAAAATATATATATGTATTTTGTTCCTTTAATGTCAAAAACCATGATGAGAAACTTCTTTACCATTAAGTAATGTAATGAAATTTTTTATTTAAGAAGATGAATTAACTCAAGCCAACCAAAAAAAAAAAAAGTGCTTGACAAAAGGTATGTATTAGATGAATTAAGATTTGACTTAATGGGTATATGGTTACATGTTTAATATATAGATATGGAATTTGACTGAATCTTCTTGTGTTTCTCGTGGCGAATTCCATCTGTTAAGAAGCAGATGGTTGAAAAATTCTCAAATCATACATAATAATCTTTTTTTTTTTTGGCCAAAAGTACAAAAAAAACCCATGAACTTTCTCATGGGGAGCACTTAACATCATAAAGTTAATGTCATCTCGTCGAAGCCCATAAACTTTCAAAATAGTTCAAATAGGCCCTTTTTTAACGTTTGGTTAACAGACGTTAACTTCCAACTTTAGAGGTACAAAAAAGCCTTTAAACTTTTATTTTAGTACAATTAAATCCTAAAAATTTTAAAATTTAATTAATTAATTTATTACTTAACTTTCTATTTTAAAAAAAAATATTTTAGAGTGCAAAATTAATTTTTAATAAATAAACTATTTTATAACAAATTATTTATTCTTAAAAATTATTTTATTTTAAAGCATATGTTACTTTTTTTTTTTTTCTTAAAAGTTAGTTTAAAGTATCAAAATTACTATCCAAATTTATTTAAGAGTGTAAAAATCATCATCAAAAATAGTATTGATCTAAATTATTCTAAAATTTATATTTTTATTCTTAAAAAATAATTTAAAGTGTAAAAAATTATTTCTTATAAAAATTATGATAAGTATTGATAATTTCAGAGGATAAGATGTAAGAGATTCAGTCTGTAACAAGAAACAGTTATCCTAGTTGAGATTCAGTCTATGACAAGAAACAGTTATCCTAGTTTAATATTCATACTTATCCTCTAAAATTATCCATATTTATAATAATTTTTATAAGAAATAAATTTTTACACTTTAAATTATTTTTTAAGAATAAAAATATAAATTTTAGAATAATTTAGATCAATATTATTTTT
>CATIWO010204288.1:0-12642 GCA_949673435.1 Macaranga tanarius
TATACAAGAAAACTAAATCATTTGAATGAAGTTCATCAAAGTGATAAGCACAATCAAATACTTAAGTATGGATTCCTAAACATAACTAAACACAAAATAAAAATTGTTAAATTACTACTCCCCCCCACACTTAAGTAGCACATTGTCCCCAATGTGTATAAGACATAGAAAAAATAAAGGAGAAAAAGAACTAATACTCCCCTGATGTTGAATTGTATGATGAAACTATTGAATGTGGAGAAAGAAATAATCGAACGAAACAAAACTATAACAAAAAATAAAAATAATAAAAAACATAAAAGTAACATATAATATAATAGAAATAGGCAACTATACATAATCTGAAATAAAATAAAAAAAATAAAATAAGAAAAATAAAAGCAAAAATAAAAAGAACCGAACACAATAATCAATCATCAAGGTCATCCATATCATCTGTATCATCTCCCTCCTTATCATCATCATCCGTAGCCTTATCCTCCTCTATAGTAGTAGCAGCATCTAGGTCAGCCTCTTCCATCTCAGCATCATCAGGAGGGGGAGCAAAGGAAGTCTGGGGCTCCATAGACTCAAAAGTGGTAGAAAAGAATGCAGCTGGAGTAGGGGATATCTGTGGAGGGTCCATACCCCTCTCAATCATCAGCATCATCATACACTACTACTGCCAGTCAAGCTGAGAATGGATATGGCGGAGTATGGTCTCATGTCATCTCTGTGTCACCTCATGACGCTGCTACGCTGCCTCAATCC
Source organism: Macaranga tanarius (assembly GCA_949673435.1). Taxonomy (NCBI): domain Eukaryota; kingdom Viridiplantae; phylum Streptophyta; class Magnoliopsida; order Malpighiales; family Euphorbiaceae; genus Macaranga; species Macaranga tanarius. The sequence goes on from CATIWO010204288.1 coordinate 751, forward strand.
GTGCCAATGCATTAGCAGGAAGAACTGGAGGAATCTCCGAGGCTGGAATGTCAGGAACAGAAGCATTATGGCCCTCAGCTACCTCGGGTACCTCCTCACCAGGTAGAGCACCATCTATCAGGACATATCGATCACCTCTCTTCTCCATGAGGTGCATCGATCTAAATGTGTCCATGGCCACAACGATCATGTATCCACTCCGAGTCAATCTTATTAAAGCATCAAATACTTTAAGGTTTTTTGCTAACCTCGTAATATAACTCCCTCCGCATAGTGCACCTCTCAACTTATTTGACATAGTGTCAAAATAAGTTGCAAACCCATAAGCAAAGTTACATGTGCTCATTGTCATCAGTCCATATAAATAGAAACAATCCCTAATAGTCACAACCCCCGTAATCTCTCGTCGTCCACAAATCGAGTGTGCAATGATCCTATGCAACACTTGCAATACAGGAGTAGTAAGGCATGTGCTTTTCGACTTTATAAGCTCATACTTATCCTGAAACTCAAGACGTGCATACAATCTCCAGAATGCCCTAGCCTTTGAATTAGACCCATGTAAGGAGGAGTTTTGATATAACTCCGTATCAATGAAAGCCTCACTATACAAACCCATCGCAACTCCAAACTCAGAAATAGAAAAAGCAAATTGCTTCCCTCCTAACCGGAATGTAATAACATCCGGCCTCGAATAATCAATGCCCTTATTATACATACCAAATGAGGAAAGGAACTTTATAAATAACTCCGTATAATATGAGTCTCGAATCTCTAACATCTCCTTCCACCCCTCATAGTTCAACCTACGCCTAATCTTAGGCCACAATCCTAAAGTCTCTAAATCCGATTGACTCGGATAACAATTGGGTTCAATAGGAAGGGAAAGGAGCGTATGTACCTTCGTTTGAGTCTGCTTATTAGTGAACCAGAGAAGTGGGTAAAAGGTATTGCCGGTCGCCGATGGAGCCGCTTGTGGTGGTGGGTCTGCTTGAGGAATGCGCAAGGGAGGTGCTGGTCGACGCCTTGAAGAGGATGGTTAGTCTCTTTGTGCACGAGTCTTAACTCGCTTGGGTGGAGGCGCAGACATGGTAGAAGGGTTGTGACGTCGGCGAGGAGGAAGGGAAAGCAAGGGAAATCGGTGAGGTTTGGCCGAATTTAGGGTTGGAAGTTCAATTTTGATGATAGAGAGGAAAGAAAAAGATAAGAAATTGAACGGATGCAAAGAGTAATATTTGAAATTCCTAACTATTTATGTTTAAAACCAGTCGATACACGGGCGTGTCTATCAAACATCGGCGTGTGTTTTCAAAAATTAGGAATTTTTATAATATATGGCTCGTAACATGGGTGTGTCTATGCCCATGTATCCTGCTGTCAAAAATAATCCATGTCAACACGGCTTATGACACGGGCATATTGTGGCCCTTGTATCCTCCTACCCAAAACTCTTATATTCAAAATGGTCAGACACATAGGCATGTTTCCAATTATGTATCTCTTTGTCTTGAATTATATGGTTGGACACGGCTTAGGACAAGGGCGTGTGGCTGCCTGTGTTTCCACTTCTGGCTCCTTTTTCTTAAATTTCTCGACCCTCTTTAATTCTTTTCATTGGTAAACCTAAAACAAAAATAAGAATACCAAAATCAAAGCATCTATCCTAAAAAAAACTAATTACTCAAATGAAAATTGCATGAAAAATTAATGAAAATTGGGTTGCCTCCCAATAAGCACTAATTTAAGGTACTTAGCTTTACCTTAATATATCAAAGCTACTCAGGATTAGAATTGGCATCAAAGGAAATATTTTCCTTCTCCCTTGCCTATAAACCTCCATAATAGAGTTTACATCATTGCCCATTCACTTTGAAATGCTCGCCTTTGTCATTTTCAAGCTCAATGGCACTATGAGGGAATGTTTGCACTACTTTAAATGGTCCACTCCACCTAGACTTCAATTTACCTAGAAATAAGCAAAGATGTGAGTTAAACAATAACACTAAATCACCAACATTAAAGTCCTTCTTCATGATATGAGCATCATGCCACTTCTTTATCTTTTTCTTGAAGAATTTGGCATTTTTATAAGCTTGAAGGTGAATTTCATCTAACTCATTGAGTTGTAACAGCCTCCTCTCTCCTACGAACTTCAAATCAAAATTCAGTGTCTTAATAGCCCAATATGCTCGATGTTCAAGCTCAACAAGTAGATGACATGCCTTTCCAAATACTAACCTATATGGTGACATACCAATTGGTATTTTAAATGCCGTACGATAAGCCCATAATGTGTCATCCAACTTTGCAGCCCAATCTTTCCTTGAACTATTAACTGTCTTCTCTAGAATCTTTTTAAGCTCACGATTCGTTACCTCTACTTGTCTACTTATTTGAGGGTGATAAGATATTGAAATTTTATGATGCACACTATATTTCTTCAATAAAGCCTCAAACTGATGATTACAAAAATATGACCCCCCATCACTTATAATAGCATGTGGTACTCCAAATCTAGTGAATATCTTCTTTAGGAACTTAAGCACTATCTTTGCATCATTTGTGGGTGTTGCCAAAGCTTCTGCCCATTTAGACACATAATCCACTCCCACAAGAATGTATTGGTTCCCAAAAGAAGATGGAAAGTGTCCTATAAAGTCTATCCCCCATACATCAAAAATCTCAACCTCTAGAATTAAAGTAAGAGGTAGTTCATGACGTTTTGACATGTTCCCAATATGTTGGCATCGATCACAATATAGGACAAACTCCTTTACATCCTTAAATAGTGTTGGCCAAAAGAAACCACTCTCCAATACCTTTGCACCTGTTTTGGATGCTCCATAATATCCTCCATAACTTGACCTATGACAGTGTATTAGAACCTCTAATATCTCTGTGTCTGGAATGCACCTCCTAATCATACCATCTCCATAAATTTTATAGAGATAAGGGTCCTTCCATAGGTATTACCTTACCTCATACAACAAACTTTTCCTTTGTTGGTGGGATAATCTCTCCGGTAGCACCTCCCCAACTAAATAATTGGCAATATCAGCATACCAAGGGGTTGTATGTGGTGTAGTGCCAAAAGGAACTCATCTGGGAAACTATCTCCAATAGGCTTTGGTGCACTCTCCTTTTCTAGACATGATAAATGATCCGCCACTAAGTTTTTCGAGCCTTTCTTATCCTTGATCTCCAAATCAAATTCCTGCAATAATAAAACTCATCTCATTAGTCTTGGTTTGGCATCCTTTTTAGCAAGTAGATGTCGAATGGCGGAATGGTCTGTGTAGATGATAATTTTTGACCCTAAGAGGTAGGAATGAAATTTATCTACAGTAAAAACCATCGCTAGCATTTCTTTTTCTGTGGTAGTGTAGTTGATTTGAGCCTCTGTCAGTGTGCGACTAGCATAGTAGATCACATGTAGGCGGTTGTCCTTCCTTTATTCTAAAACAGCTCCTATGGTATAGTCACTAGCATCACACATTATCTCAAAGGGTGAGGACCAATCCGGAGGTGTAATAATTGGTGCCGATATCAATGCCTTCTTTAACCTGTCAAAAGCACTCAAACACGCATCATCGAAGATAAATGGTACATTTTTAATTAATAAGTTAGTTAAAGGTTTGGCAATAAATGAAAAATCCTTAATAAAATGATGGTAAAAACCGGCATGCCCTAAAAAACCTCTAACTCCCTTAAGTGATGTAGGTGGTGGCAACTTTTTAATGATCTCTGTCTTGGCTCGATCCACTTCGATTCCCTTGCTAGAAATTCTGTGACCTAAGACTATTCCTTCTTCTACCATAAAATGACATTTTTTCCAATTTAACATAAGGTGAGTCTCTTCACATCTCTTTAACACCCTGTCAAAGTTAGCTAAACACAAATTGAAAGAACCATAAAAAATAGAAAAATCATCCATAAATACCTCCATAATGTTCTCAATTAAGTCAGAAAATATTGCCATCATGCAACATTGAAAAGTAGCGGGTGCATTGCACAACTCAAAAGGTATGCGTCTATATACAAATGTGCCATAAGGACATGTAAATGCAGTTTTCTCTTAGTCCTCAGGATAGATAAAAATCTGATTATAGCCCGAGTACCCATTAAAAAAATAATAATAAGCATGGCTCGCTATTCTCTTTAACATTTGATCAATAAAGGGAAGGGAAAAATGGTCCTTCCTAGTGGCATTATTTAACTTCCTATAATCGATACACACTCTCCACCCATCTACTACTCTCTTAGAAATGAGCTCTCCTTCATCATTCTCTACCACAGTCATCCCACTCTTCTTTGGTACATATTACACCGGGCTGACCCACTTTCTATCAGAGATAGGATATATAATTCCTGCATCTAATAATTTCACTATCTCCTTTTTTATTACCTCTTTCATATTTAGGTTTAGCCTCCTTTGCCTCTCAGCTATGCGCTTATGCACATCCTCCATATGTAACCTATGCATGATAATAGAGGGACTAATTCCTTTTATGTTAGAAATTTACCACCCTAATGACCTAACTCGCCCCCTCACTACCTCACACACCTTCATCTCTTATTCCACATTCAGTTTATTAGATATTATGATGGGTAATGTATTATTCTCACCTAAGAATGCATATCTCAAATGATTAGGCAATGGTTTGAGTTCTAACTTATGGGGGTTTTCAATGGATGGAGGTGTAGGGTTATCACTTCTAACTAAGAGGTCAGATTTAGTGAATGTGTTCTCATCCTCATCCTTAGTGTCAATAGTATTCTACTATTCATCATCACTATCATAGAGTAAAAAAATTTCCTGCACAATACAATCATCTAATGATACTATTTTCATGCATGCTTCATCATCTAAGGGATATTTCATGAGTTTAGACATGATAAATTCAACACTCTCCTCTCCTACCCTTAGAGTGAGTTTACCCTCATGCACATCAATTAAGGCCCTATCAGTATTAAGGGATGGTCTACCTAGTATCAATGGACAATGCCTATCCTCCTCAAAATCTAAGATAACAAAATCAACGGGAAAGATAAACCTGTCCACTTTGACTAGAACGTCCTCTACCACTCCATATGGCCTTTTGATTAAATGATCCGCCAATTGCAATGTCATATTGGTTGCCTTGATATCTCCTAATTCAAGTTTCTTGAAAATAGACAAAGGCATCAAATTAATGCTAGCACCTAAGTCACACAAACAATATGGAAACTCATTAGTTCCAACAATACACGGGATTGTGGAACTCCCATGATCCTTCAATTTGGTAGGAATTTTTCTTGAGATGATCGAGCTACATGTCTCTCCTAATGGCACTATTTCGTTGTTGTCCCATGTACGCTTGTTTGTGATTATCTCCTTTAAGAACTTAGCATACTTGGGCATTTATACTAATACCTCCGCCAATGGAATGTTAATCTTAAGTTTCTTAAAAATTTCTAAAAATTTAGAAAATTGCTTGCCATTCTTTTGTTTCTTCAACCTATGGGAAAAGGGAATTTTAGGTGCTAGTGGTGGCATCTTGGTTCCATCCTCTTTTGATTCTCATCTTGGTTCGATATTTTGGTAGTGGTGGCATCAAAAAAGTTGTGTAATTTATTCTCCACATATACTATCCTATCTTATTGTGGTTGTTAAAAACTTGGAGGACCTTAAGCTTTTGCCATGTTGTTTGGTGCAGCCATGTTGTTGTTATTACTCCAAGAAAAATTTGGATGGTTGCGCCATCCTGGATTGTATGTGTTGGAGTAGGGATTATTAGACTACCTCCCTTGGAATTAGTTGCCCACATAGTTGGCTTGCGCCACACCATAATCTCCATAATTTCCTACATTATAAGAGATAAATTCATCACCCATATTGCCCATCATATGACATTGCTTACATTGAAAATTCGTAGGGGCTACATTGGCCTTGTGTGAAAGGTTGCCTAATTGCTTGGAAAGTGCAGAAATTTGCACTTGAAGGGCTGTCACACCATCCACCTCGATCTTGCCCGAAGCCTTAGGTGCAATAGCTCGTTCTACAGGCCACAAACAACTATCAAATGCCATCGTCTCTAAAATTTCTGTCGCTTCATCCACTATTTTCCTCATCAATGAACACCCAGCCTTAGAATTAATGGAGTCACGAGTAGCCAGTGTAACTCCATTGTAGAAAGTTCAAATCAGCACATCCTTCGGTAGTCCATGATGTGGACAAATCCTTTGCGCATTGGTGAACCTCTCCCATGCTTCACTCATTAACGCATGTTTAAATTACTGAAACAAGGTTATCTCCTTCATAATTTTGGCCGTCTTTGATGGTGGAAAATATTTAGCAAGGAATGCCTTTACTAAATCATCCCATGTCGTGAACGAGCCAGCCGGTTGAGTCTTCAACCAAATCTTTATCTTGTCTTTAAGTGAAAAAGAAAATAGGCGCAGCCTCAATGCATCTTCAGTCACACGATTCATCTTAATGGTGTCGCAGAGTTCCAAAAATTCAGCAATATGGTCATTAGGATCCTCTTTAGTCATTCCAAAGAACTGAACCGTATTCTGAATCATCTGAATCAATGATAGTTTGATCTCAAAATTGTTGGAGTTGATGGATGACCTAGTAATGCTACGTTGAGTACCACCCAATCCTGGCATAAATGTGTCCAAAAGGACCCTATTATTGGCCTGAGCATCAACCACCCTTTTGTTATTATTGTTGTTCCCATCGTCAGCCATTTTGATTGGCTCAACTATTTGTGCTTTCTCCTTTGATTTGTCCTTTTTCTATTTTCTGTTTGATTTCTCTAACTTAGTAAGTTCTGGCACATATGTAAGCTTCTCTTTTCCTGATCGTCGGGTATTATGCATACACCTACAATTAAAACAAGATTAAATAAAAGAAAAGAAAAATTACTTTAATCTAAAAGAAATACAATCAACTATGGTGTTAGATCGTAATCCCCGGCAACGGCGCCAAAAACTTATTTGGTAAAAAACTCTGTAAGTATACAGAATCGACAAGTAGTACTAAATATATCATTCCCACAGAGATTTCAATCTATCCATCTATTAATCTATTTCTAATTTTTTAAAGATTCCAATATGGTGATCAATTCAACTATAATTAACTCAAATTTAAATAAAAATATAAATTCCAATTGTGAAATCAATTAATCAAATCTAAAATAACCATTAGAAAATTAATTCACCTCACATTCATTAGTCAATTTCCTTCCCTAAATTCAATTATTCATGCAAATCCTGAGTTATCTAATGTCATAATTATCTTTCTCAAGGCTAATTAATATCCTATGCAATCCTTAATTAAGAACATGCAATTCAACTCTCATTATAATTACAACCCCTAATTAATATAATCACAAAGTTTAATCTCAACTCTTAAGGAATTAAATTAATTCAGTCTATCTCTAACATTGAACCAATTTCATTTATGTTTATAGTTCCATTAAGACAATCATCTCTCAATGCATAATCTTAATTCAAATCATGTCAATGTTGGCCAAACACAAACAAGCATTAAACTCAATAAATATAATTTTGTATAAATAAAAGATTTATTGGAAAGAAAAACTTGACTAATTTATGTTCAAATCCTTAATCCCCTAATAAATAAAAGCCTAGCCTAATATAATAAAACTAAACCCTAAAAATAAGTAAAAGAAATCCATCACCAATTACAAGAATTAAGAAGAAGAATAAGAAATTCAATCTATTGATATCTCCAATCTTCAATCTCCAATCTTGATCTTCAATGATGCCCTAAAAGTCTTCTTTTTTTCCTGTCAAAAATATTTTTCTACGTGCTCTCTTATTCCTTTTATAGTTCCCCTTCAATTCCCCTTAGATTGGGGTTTAAAGAAGTCAATTTAATCATATCTCTTCCGTATACATAACCTTATTGATTTTCTACACGCCCGTGTCTTCCTTATATGTAACATCCGGGCACCTACATGGCCATGTCCCGAGCTGTGTATCAAGTATGTAAAATTGGCAGTGTATCACACGGCTAGACACACGGGCGTATCTCGACCTGTGTTCAGGGTATTCAAATCCTCCAGCAAACTACACGGGTAGACACACAGCCGTGTTGTTATCTGTGTTCATAATAGATTCAAAAATCAACTTCAATTGATCCCAATCATCAACTAATTCTCATCCAACCTTGATTAATGACCTATAAATATAAATATCCTATCTTATCACAAGTTAACACAAAATAATATAAATTTACTATCTAAATTATAACAAAATATACACTAATCATTATGAAGTTTGGATTTCTCATGTAATATATATTCTTTTTAAATATATGTTTACCGTTTCAAAAATTAAAATGGCGTTTTATTTATTTTGCTCAAATGGCCTTCTATTTGAAGCATAAGAACAAGTACAAAATGGTTACCAAGCCACATGCTACACTCCTTTAAAATTATTTCTTAGGAAAAGGAAATAATGATCACATGCATGTTGTTATTAAAGCACATCAGAAAAAAATTTCTCTAACAATAATTAATTAGGGAGTGTAACACAAGTTGTAGTAATAAAGATTAATACAATTAATTCATTGTAAGCCCATCTCAGCGCAAGAATAAAAGTGGTAAATGGAAACATAAAAGCAAGAGCACTTGTACTACTATTGACTTTAGCTATGTATATGTACGAAAAGATTTTTAAAAAGCATGAGAAAATTATATATATTAATTATATTTCTCAAAATTGATTAGATGGAATTAATGTAATTGTCCATATCAGAACCTTGATTAGGCAGACATATTTTAATGGTTAAAGTTAATTCTCAATCATCAAAAGGGCATAAAAATCTATAGAACTAAATTTTATTGATAAATCGGTTGGATCTCATAGTCCCCAAAGTAGATGAAGTTTTCTTTTAGCTATCATGTATGCCTTTTTTTCTTTTTGCTAGCTTAATCACTCAATTAATTTTAGTCCTAAAATAATTAACATGCTTGCTTATGTCTATGTTTTACTTTTCAGTTATATATATAGCAAAACAATATTTAAATTCAACACAAATCCATAATAATTGTCGAGTTAGTGAAACCTATTAAAAATCATTTTAAAGATAATAATTAAATTGATAAAAGAAAAAACTATTATATTATTTGAAAGTTGGGAAAGAATAGGAAAAAAAATATTATTAATAAAGTCATAAGATAATGAGAAAAGAAAAAAAAAATGAAAAGTTAAATAATTTTTTATATTCCAAATTTTAAAAAATAAAAAGTTTTGAGTAGTTAAAAGTATGTGAATTCATTAAATATTTAATAATTATAACTAAATTAATTAAAAAATTTATTGCAGGTCAGTAACAATGTTTGCACGTTACTTAACAGAAGAACCTAATAATTTTAAAAATAAAAATATAAAAATTTTGATATATATATAAATAAAATTAAAAGAAATAAATCGAAAAAAAAAAAGGTTCATGGAGAATATGGGTTGTTCCCAGCTTATACCTCCATTTAAAGTCAATGATTCCAATTCCATTATACAAAAAGGCTGCAGCCTGCAGCAGACATGTGCATTGGGCCTTAGCTATTTATAAGATCAAGACCAAATCCATAGTAATATATATATATAAAGAACCATCAAACTATTGTAAATCACCAAAATCCCCTTAGCTATTTCACTACATCTTTCATGTTTGTTCTTATGAATAATTCATCAAATTTTTAGATTTTTCTTTCAATATTTCATATTGTAAAAAGAAAAAAGAAAAAAGACATATATAGAGGACAATTTTACCAATTTTTAGGCTTTACTAGATGGGAAGAAATGAATTATGAAGGCAATTTCTTATTAATAGACTAAAATTTTGGCAAATTACATAATATATAAGTCAAAATAAAATATTTTATAGATACGGTGGTTTTTTTCAAATTTATGACGCGTGTTTTCTAAAATGGGGACTCTTTCATTCTCTCTTTTCTTTTTTTACGTAATTTTCTTTTTTCATCATTGTGTTTCTCTTCTTCCTCTCATCGTTTTCATCTCTTTTCATCATTCTTTCTAATTAATCACTAACTATAAACTTATTCCACTAACAATAAATTTTCAGCAGGAAACAAACTTCCAACAACTATGTTGTTTATTTTTCTTCTTCTTTGGATTTTGTTTTTGTATTTATATTTGTAGTGCTATGGGTATTGATAAATTTTTGTCAATTGATGATTTCTTTGTTGATTTGATGAGTGAATATTAATTTTTTTTTTATTATTGGTACTTGGGTAATTCTTGGATTGTATTTTTTTTCTAATTTTATTTTTGAATTTATATTTTTAGTGTTATGGGTGTTGATAAATTTTTGCCAATTAATGGGTTTTGTTGATTTGGTTAGTGTTTATGCAATTTTTTGTTGGAGATTTTTTTTGAATTTGTTTAAAAGTTGTTTTTAAGGTTTTTTTTTTTAGGTTATTATGATTGTTGAGGTTGTTTTTTATGTTATTTTTTAGGTTGTTTTTTTTATGTTTTTTAATGTTATTTTTTGATATTTTTTTAGATTGTTTTTGAGGTTGTTTTCAGTTATCTTTAACACCGTATTTTTAAAAAAAAATTTGTTAAAACTATATTTTTAAAATAATAAAAAAATCAATCGTATATTTATATTTTTCACTTTTTCATCTATTTTTATAAAATCCCTAAAAATTTTTCCTTGTCTTCTTGCAAAGCCCAAATGCAAATAAAACAAGGTCATGAGTCTAGCCCTCCTGGATTAATTATATCATATGTGATGGGCCATTATTTTTGTTTTCTTAGAATTTGTTCTTCCAAAAACATATAATATAATAGCCCAGATGATTTAAGTGAGGGTTCAATCTTCCACACTATCATAAAAAAAAATATATATGTTTAATTTTATCATGGCGAATGGAGGCATATTATAGTTTATATATATATATATATATAATGATTTTTTGTTGATATATATGATATTTAGTTGATAATGCAAATTTAATAATAGGTCTTAGCTGTTCAAAGTTAAAAACAAACAAAAAAACATATAATATGATACAACCCACCCCTACTCCATTATACACTCTTCCAAAGAGATATATATGGCTTCCAACCCACCTCATATGATGATTTTATTTTATCTCATTATCTATTCAACTTTTTGGAAAATATTTATCATATAATGTAGAAATTTTTTTAAAAAATCCAACAGGATTAGAGCAACTCCAACCCATACTCATTTTGGATTGGAGTTTGCATTTTCGCCTCTAACTCATACTCAAATGCAACACCAAAATAACTTGTGTGAACAGTGGCAATGTTTATATACATTCCCAGTATTCACAAAATGCATTTTGCTTTTTTTTTTTTCAATATATCCATAACTTTTTAAATTATTCAATTTAATTTAAAATCTTATTGTGTATACATAAAATTTTAAAAAATTTAATCCAAAATTTTATTTTATTTTATTTACAATATTTCTTAAATGAACTTAAAATATATATATATATATATAACTGTAGGCGGCGGGGTTCAGCGTGCGCCCAAGTGTTCGGCGACCACGGCACTGTGCGGACTCAGGGCCCACTAGGAGTACAACGTTGGGCCTTTTTAAAGAGTTTTGGTTGGAGAATGGAGTCGCCACCCGGATAAAACTCGAGACACATTTTATAGCAACTGGATTCCACGTAGGAAGCCCAGCAGCCGTCCTCAGAGATTGGGTCCGAAAATTGGGTATGGGCTTTTAGCGGCCCACTCGACCTTGCGATCGGCCTCCGTTTGTGTTTTATGTTTTATTATTTTTAATTATTTAATTATTTTTTGAATTACATGCAAATGGCTATTTTAATTCAAACAATTGTCAAATTTTACAATTTAGTCCAAGTTGATTAAATTAAT
>CATIWO010204295.1:0-18848 GCA_949673435.1 Macaranga tanarius
TCTTTATTTGTTCATCCATTTTGCATATGCAATGTATATATGCGATATATATGTTGTGGAATGCTATATATGTATGTGATATTTATATAGATGGATGATGGATGGCATGCAATATATATATGAGATATATATATTGTAAACTGGTTAATGTGTAAAGTGAGACCTTAATTAATGACCCAAAAATCTTCCAATCAAATTTAGGTCTAGGCTTTCCATTAGAGCAATGACTTGTATAGTTTTAGGCTTGTGAATATCGGCTATTGATACATAGAGGTGTATAAAAGGCCCAAGAGATTCATGTAGTATTATTGTTAAGCATAAGATATTGTGGGTGTATGGATACACTATTGGCCAAGAATGGCAAATAGGAGCACCTGAGGTTTATAGTGTTCAAATCCATACATTTCACTGATCCAATGGTATGGACCTTACTAATATTAAAGGCTAAAACTGGTAATTAGGTGTACCTTAGGCCAGTAACATTAGGAGCCAGATTAATGGAACCTCATATGAGATGTGATGGACAAGAGTTATCCACTTAATGAGTCCAAGAATGGCAATATGTACCTGAGAGATAGTAGTGGCCCATTAAGAACTCCATTACCCACTAGAAATCTATCCAATAAGGGATTTCCATTTCCTACTTAGAAGTGTAGGATTCACTAAGTTAGTGGGAGGCCATTATGATTAAAAACCAGATCTAATGGTGATCACAATGACATACAACTAATCAATCTTGTTGCCTTTTGTAGAAATTGATAACATGAGACCAACAAACCTACTTTCTATCATACTCGACAATAATAGGATTATGGACCTAAATTTTATTGATTGTATAAGGAATCTAAAAGTTATTTTATCTTCTGAGAAAATACTATATGTATTAGAAAAGAACTACCCTGGACCCCTTCCTAAAAATGCTTCCTAAGAGGAGCATGATACTCTTCAAAAATGGAAAGATGATGATATGCAAGCACGTTGCATTATATAGGCTTCCATGAGCACTGAGATCCATCGGTAACATGAGAAGTATATAAGTGCAAGAGAAATCTTACTTCACCTACAAGAGTTATTTGGTGAACATAATAGAACCGCTAGATATGAGATATCAAAATGGTTGTTTCGTGCTAAGATAAAGGAAGGAGAGCAAGTGGGAGCCCATATGAACTCCATAATAAGATTAATAAAGTAGCTAGAGAGTCTAGATTTTAAAATGGACTTCCATCTCCAATTGGATTTGATCCTTCAATCCCTTCCTGAATCTTTCAGGCAAACCATCGCCAATTTTCATATGAACAAGATTGAATGCACTTTTGCAGAGCTAATAAACATGCACATAACGGCCCAAAAGGCTATTCAAGGGAGAAAAGGGAAGGAGGTTGCACTTATTGACACTTTTAGTGGGACTAAAAAGAAAGGAAATAAGAAAAAGAAAGGCAAGACAAGTGTTGTCAAGCCCACGAAAAGGATAGCCAAGAATAAGGGCAAGGCCATCGTGAGGAAAGAGCAAGGCAAAGAAAAATGTTTCCACTACCAAGGTGAAGGACATTGGAAGAGAAATTGTCCTAAGTATCTTGTGTCCCTCAAGGCTAAGGGAAAGGGAAAGGATGGAGAAGGTGAGACTTTCTCTAATTTATTTTCTTCTAAATATTCGAAGAGCTCATATAATGCATGGGTATTGGATACCGGTGAAAGTTCTCACATTTGTTCATCCTTACAGAATCTAGTAAATGAGAGAAGGTTAATGCCAAATAAAGTGACCTTAAGACTTAGGAATGGAGCAAGTGTTGCAGCCAAGGCTATAGGATCCACTTCAATTTATTTATATAATTATGTTTTATTATTGGATGATGTATTATATGTACCTAATGCCTATAAGAATATTATCTCTATCTCTAGTTTAACTAGTAGGGGTATGAATTTCATTTTAATAGAGATGTATGCAAGATTCATTTTGGAAATGAATTGATTAGCATGAGTTATTTAATACATGGTTTATATTATATTGATAATGTGTCCAATAACAATATGCCTCAAACTAATGTGAATGCAATGCTAATTGAGAATGCCTCTAACTCCAAATATATATAGCACTTGAGATTATGTCATATCGCAGAGGATATGATTATGAAGTTGGAAAATATTAAAATCTTGAGTAATCTTGAATCTGTATCTGATCTAACTTATGAGGCTTATCTTTAAGGCAAGATGATAAGATCACTATTTATTGGACAAATGGCAAGAGCCAATGATGTATTAGAGATCATATATAGTGATGTATGTGGACTATTTAATGAAATGGATAGAGGTGGTTTCTACTACTTTATTACCTTTATAGATGATCTATCAAGGTATGGGAATTTTATTTCTTATGAAGAATAAAAGTGAATCCTTTAAAAAGTTCTAGAAGTTCAAGGCCCAAGTAGAGAACTAAATCGGGAAAAGTATTAAAACTCTAAGTTCAGATTGAGGAGGTGAATACTTGAGTACCGAGTTCATTGAGTTCCTTAAGAAATATAACATTGTATCATAATTTATACTGCCTGGACCACCATAATTAAATGGTGTGTTTGAGAGACGAACTTGTATTTTATTGGATATGGTACGTTCTATGATGAGCTACACCGATCTTCCCATATTACTTTGCAGTTTCATACTCCAAACGGCCTTCTACATCCTTAATCGTATTCCATCCAAATCTATTTCTCCTATACCATATGAGATATGGCATGATAAGACACCAAGTCTTAAATATGTTGAGATTTAGAGGTGCCCGGCTTTTATTAAAAAGCTTAAATTGAACAAGTTGGATGCAAAGTCGATTAAAGAAAGGTTTGTTGGATATCCTAAAGATAGTTTAGGGTATTACTTTCACTACTAGAATGCTACGATCTACCAATGAAAATTAGCGACAGATCGTATTTCGTCACTAATTACTGACGGATTAGCGACAGATATTTAGATAAATAAGAATTAGGCTAAATTACCAATGGATAAAAATTTTTGTTGGTAAAATCCACTAAAAAATTTATGCCAAAAATTGACGCCTGAATCTGCGACGGAGTTTGATATCCGTCGTTAATCTGTCACTAAATGTGTATAAAAAATTAAGAATTTATGGCGAGTATTTAGCGACGGTCTTGAATCTATCACTACATAGCGTCGAATTCTTTAATCCGTCACTAGATTCAAGATCTGTCGCTATTTGTTAATATAATAATAATAATAAAATTTAAATCTAAAATTTTCCCTCCTTTTCTCTCCTTTCCTTGTTCCCTTTTCTCCTTTTTCTTGCATATCTAATTTACTTTCCATTTCTCTCACCTCTCCATTTTCCTCCTCTATTTCTTTCCTTTCTCATCTTGCTTTACTCATACATATATATTTTTTTGCAGATCTGTTGAAGCCTCTGTGGCCGCCATCTGAGTTGCTACTATTATTATCGTCACAGAGTATATTTGCTATTGTTGCTACAGCTGGTAGTTGCTAGTGGCATTTAATACCTTAAATCGATCATTTCTTCAATATTATTATCATTCTCATCAAACCCCTATTTTCTTCTCTATCACCACCTATTATGTAATTATCAACCCTTCTCGTTTATCTTTGTTTCTTATTTATATTTCACTATTATCATGTTTCTCTATTTGGTATGTTGTTTTATGAATCTTGACATTTTTCTAGCTTTGCTAATGAACCCATCAATGATATTGACATTATAAAGTGGAAGTAAAATGTGTAGCTTTATCTTGTTTTATTTTGCGATTTAATTGTCACTGCCGCTGCTCCTCTCCTCTCTCTATAACTTAGGTTTTTTTTGTTAAATTTAAATTTTTATTACAGTAAAACAATTTTAAATAACAGATCTATATATATATGAATATATATAATTGTGTTAAAGCTGTTATTGTTTGCTTTAGTTCTGCTTCTATTATTATTTTAGGATTACTTTTGCTCTGTTCATTTTTCCTGATGATATGTAGATTGCTCGCTAGTTTGGTTTTGTGTTGTTGTCTTTGTGTTGCTGCTATCTTTGCTTTGATTTGTTGCAATAGCTGGTTGGGTTAAGCTTCATTTCTTTTCTTGTGATTAGCTTTTTCAAGCAGTCTCCAATTGAAAAATAAGCTTATGATCTCTTGTGTAATTAGATAGCAAATTTTATGGTATCACTAACCAATGACCTCTAGTGTAATTGATCTATCTCTATAATAATTTTCACTTTTTGGATTTCTAGATTTTTATCTCTCATGACCAAGAATTTTATGTAGCATCTTCTGGAGCTTCACTTGTAGTTATAATTTATGTTGTTATTATATACTTGATGTCACTAAACTACTAACTTCAATGGTTGCTTGGTTAATATAAAAAAGTACATAGTTTTTAGCTTAGGAGCTAGTATCTAGAGGAAATAAATCCCTATGAATTCTATATACAATATGTTTAATCTTAGTCTTGATTGATGTGTAAGCTAACCATTTAAAATAAAAAAAAGTGAGTGAATAAGCTACTTCAGGTTAAAGGAAGAAATGGGAAGTGGGAGATAGGAGTGTTAAGCCATTTCAGCTAAGCTAGCAACTTAGCTTTTTGATTATTTAAGTTCTGAAATGTTTGTGTTCTAGCTTCAGTTGTTATTTTAATATGATACACAATTGCATACTTGTTAATACAGTTAAATAAACAGTTGATGATGTGGATTTTATTTCCATTTTCTAGATTTGGAATGATAATGTTCCTCACCCTAAGCTTGTTTAATATAAGAAGGATCCAAATTGGGTGTGCAAGGAAGGTGATTATCTTATTTTCCTAGGATGTGGTACGTACTTAATTCTAGGATGGAGTTTCTAACTACATCTATTTCATTTAAAGGTATAACACGGAAATTATATTTTTTTTGCTGGCCCAAAATTTGCTTTTTTTTTTTGTAATTTAAACTTGGTGCATGTTTTGTTTTAAATTTTGCTTAATCTTCATCCTGTCTTATTTACAGTTGCTGGTGTTTCTTTTTTGGAATTATTTGCCTAATATACTAAAGAATAGTCAAACAATCTGTGTGTTTATGTAATTTACTCTTGGTTGAGCTTGCCATACTATGTGGCATATATATATATATATATTATCGATGGTTAAGGTGTGCCATGATTTTGAGGTGTTCTCATTTTTGCAGGACTTGTTAATTTTGGATTTATTATGATGTGTGACACGTTTTGGTGTTGTCAAAATGCTACTATAATTTTGGCAAAAATTAAAGATTTAAAAGTATAAAGATAAAATATAAATAATACAATCATTAAAAATTTACTATTTTTTCTGCATTTTTTTTGTATGTTGTTTAATTTGTATATATTGAAACCACTACGTGATTTGAGTTAGTTTGCTTTATGCCAACTTTTATTGATTTAATTAAATACCTTAAAAATTTATAGCAATATCACATAATTTGAAGTATTTGGGATATATGACGATATATTAGTACTTTTTTATTTGCAACTTTGATAATAATTTTTATCTCATTAGGAGGTCTGCTTGATATTGTTAAAATTTCATAAATATTAAGAATTCAAAACTATAAAATTAAAAATTTCATTATATATTTTTTTATATTTTGTGTATGCTTTATTTATTTATATATGTTTTTATATTTTTAGGTGCGGTGTTGTTGACAATTGGATGAGTGGAACTTTGAAACAAGATGTAATTTGAATGAAACTCATTCTTATTTAATTGGATGTTGTTGACAATTGGATGACAATTGGTCCAGATCATGTCACTGATTTAGCGGACCAGTAGGTTTTGATAATGTTTATATAAAACATGTCAAAGCGGTACAATTATTTTAAAATTGTATATTTTTTCAGTTATTATGGATAATTTGAATGTCTATTTTCTGTTCGAAATGTATGTATTTATATTTTTTAATATGATTATTTCATTTATGTTTAAATTATAATGAATGTTTATATAATTTTCAACAAGTGCAATAATATAAAAAATTTAATAATTAGAGGTGAATAAAGAAAAAAATAAAAAAATTATTAAAATTAGTGACGGAATAATAAATATGTCGCTAATATAATGCTAGAATTTACCGACAGAAATCAGCGACGGAAAAATCCGTTGGTAAATAATAAACTCCGTCAATAAAAGCTGACTAATATATCAGCAATTGGACTAATTTACTGATAAAAAATCTAAATTAGAGATGGAATTTCCGTTCACTAATTTACCGAGGGAATGTTAAAATCCGTTAGTAATTATTAGTGACACGTATTTTACTGACAGATACTAATCCGTCGGTAATCCATCGCTAATAATTATTGGCAATGGATTTTATTTATTTTGTGACTGAAATTTTCATCGCTAATTCACCAAATTCTAGCAGTGTTATATCTTCCTGCTGAACAAGTTGTTGTTGTAAGTAGAGATGTTATATTCCATGAAAAAGAGTTTCTTAAGGAAGGAGGCAAAGGAAGGAAGATAATATTATATAAGGAGTCATCTAAGGAAGCCCAACAAATTGATCAAATAGATATTAATCAACCCGAAAAGCCTATTCCAATTAAGAATGCCATCACACCGACTATTAGAAGGTCTAGTAGGGTATCTCGTCCTCCGGAGAGATACGGTTTTCTCCATGATATACAAGAGTTACATGTTCATGAAGAAAGCATTCATGTTGATGATTCTACTACATATGAAGAAGCTTTATATGATAAAGATTCTTCAAGATGGCTTAAGGTAATGAGAACTGAAATGGATTCCATGTATATAAACCAAGTCTAGACACTTGTTGGTCCTCCTGAGGGTATTGTACCTATTGGGTGTAAATGGATCTTCAAGAGAAAGATTGGTGCAAATGGAAAGGTAAAGACCTATAAAGCTAGGCTTGTAGTGAAAAGGTTTTGCCAAATGTAAGGGGTTGACTGTGAGGAGACCTTCTCGCCAATAGCCATACGTACATCCATTCGGATCCTTCTTGCTATTACCACACACTATGATTATGAGATTTAGCAAATGAATGTCAACACTACCTTCTTTAATGGTTATATTGAGGAAGATATTTTCATGAAGTAGCCTATTTATATATTGGGTGTAAATGGATCTTTAAGAGAAAGATTGGTGCAGACGGAAA
This sequence comes from Macaranga tanarius, assembly GCA_949673435.1. Taxonomy (NCBI): domain Eukaryota; kingdom Viridiplantae; phylum Streptophyta; class Magnoliopsida; order Malpighiales; family Euphorbiaceae; genus Macaranga; species Macaranga tanarius. Next base: position 7,130 of record CATIWO010204295.1, read on the forward strand.
TGTAGAGAGGGTAAAGCTAGTCTTGTAGCGAAAGGGTTTCACCAAAGGCAAGGGATTGACTATGAGGAGACCTTCTCACCAGTATTACATCCATTCAGATCCTTCTTGCTATTACCGCACACTATGATTATGAGGTTTGGTAAATGGATGTCAAGACCGCCTTCCTTAATGGTTATGTTAAATAAGACATTTTCATAAAGTAACCTAAGGGTTTTGAATCCAAGGAAAGCTTAAAAGTGTGCAAGCTTAATAGATCTATCTATGGTCTAAGATAAGCTTTAAGAAGTTGGAATCATCATTTTGATGAGGCTATCCGTTCTTATGGTTTCATTAAGAATGAGGATAAGCCATATGTTTACAAAAAAGTTAGTGGGAGCCAACTCACTTTTCTAGTCTTGTATATTGATGATATTCTTCTCATTGGAAATGACATCGGTATGATGATATCTATGAAAGTATGGTTGTCTAAAACCTTCTCAATGAAAGACTTAGGAGAGGCTACCTATATTATCGGGATTCAAGTCTATAGAGATTAATCAAAAAGAATGATAGGTTTATCTCAAAGTCTATACTTAGAAAAGGTATTGAAGAGGTTTAACATGCTTGATTCTAAGAGGGGATTGTTACCATTTAGGCACAGTATCCACCTATCCAAGGAGATGTCGCCCAAGACATCCGAGAAAATGGTGGAGATGGCCAAGGTTCTTTATACTTCGACTATAGGAAGCCTAATATATGCTATGTCATGTACTAAGCCAGACATTGCCTATACTGTTAGTATAACTAGCAGGTTTTAATCCAACCCAGGCTTGGAGTATTGGGTAGTAGTTAAGGCTATCTTTAAGTACTTTAGAAAGACTAAGGATTTAGTATTGACTCACGAATGAGGTAACTTACAGCTTACAGGTTTCACAAATTCTGTCTTCCAGTCAAATGTGGATGATAGAAAGTCTATCTCTGAGTTTGTCTTCACCTGTAATAGAGGTGCAGTGAACTAGAAGAGTTCCAAGTAAAGTATCACTATTGATTCCACTACAAAGTCCAAGTACATAGCCGCATCAGATGATGCTAAGGAAGCTATTTAGATTTGGAAGTTCGTTACCGAACTAGGTATTGTTCCTTCCATTACGTCAGCAGTCCCTCTCTTCTGCGATAAAAATGGAGCTATTACTTTGGCAAAGGAACTGAGGTCTTACCAAAAATCCAAACACATAGAAAGGCTGTCATACCCGCTATGCTAGCTGGTGAGTGAGAGTAACACACTAGGTTAGCTAATGCTACTGTTGGAAATGGAAATATATCATGCTTGCATTGTTAATAACTTAAAATAAATTGAACGTAATACTATTATTATACATTATAGTCTTTTTAAACACCGTCTATTCCTAAATAGTAAAAATACCATCAACTCTTTAACATCTTAATCTTAAAGGTAATACAAAATAAACAGATCTTTAGCTGATTAGCACAACCTCCTCTAGACAGTAGGTGGACACCAAAATAGGTCCTACAGGCTACTGTTGATACTTATCTGAATCTAAAAACATTTTAAAATAGGAATGGTGAGTATAAAAATACTTAGTGAGTGGACTAAAAATAAAGTACAATAAAGTAAAGTGGGAACACTAGCTATTTACTAAAATAATTATAAAGACGTAAATATAACTGCCTTGAGAAATAATCATTTAAGCTGCTGAAATAACATAGTATAATATATATGCATAAATTGATTTGATGTTAGCTAAAGTAATATAATGTCGTAGCTATACAGTTGCTATAAAAGCTGAGATAAGACTGAGAAATAACATTCATAAAAATGCTACCCTATACAATCATTAAATGTGAAATTAAAAGATTATGCTAAATTGCTGACACATTGGGCATAATGATAACATTGGCAGCCTAAGTGTATATATATATAATATTGGTCATACGCATGCGCCGAGCTGAACCACCCGGTTGTATGCCCCCAAAACTATATGCATAACCAAGCGTTGTCCCCAAGATAGTTGCTAGATAATATTGCTGATATATATACATAATATGATGAGATAACACACCAATCATCATGGTATAATCTAAAGGGTACATATCACGAATGTATAGGTTTACTTATAAATCAATCATTCGCATTTATCAAATTACTAAGAAAACATAAAGGCTGAATCATAAAGCTGATACTAGTATACTAATGAAATATAATCATTTATAAAAATATTAAACATATGCTTACTTTAAATTGCTTTTGCAATATCAATAATAATTATATGCCATATGTTCCCAATTTTTGATATAAAAGCTAAGCAACTTGTAAAACCATATTTGCAAGCTGATAGTCGATAAAAGACTATTTATAAGAAAACATTATTTATTAAATCATAAGAAACATTTTAATATCTTTACATATATAAATATATGTACTTAGTTTTAAAACTAATTTTATATACATATAACCACTCACCTAAGCTTGCTGAAGCAGCTGACTACCTATCTGGCTCTGGCTAATGCCCTACAGCTGGGTTGAGATTGCTTTTAACATTCCAGATGCATAAATATAAGAACACAACTTATTTCTTAATTTTACTCAACTTAATTAATCTATGGCTAAAAGATATAGTATAGGACCCGAAAAATGGTCTGAAATAGTTTGGGTTAGGGTTTTAAGGCTTAAAAAGCCCACTGAGGTGCCTCCTAGTGCACTGAGGTGCCTCGTCAGTGCACTAAGGCACCTCCTCAGTGTTGAGGTGCCTCCTTAGTGCACTGAGGCACCTCTTCAGCACTGAGGCACCTCCTCAGCAGCACTGAGGCATCGCCTAATCGACCCAAAAATGCAGAAACAACTTTATTTTCGACCAAAATCAATCCAATTTAAACCCAAACACCATTATAAACATCATAAGGGTCTATTTTTGATAAACTAATGCTTAAAACTCAATATACAATTAAAATATCAAATTTTAAATAATTCAAAAGCTTGAAAGTTATATATGTTTACTTACCAAAACTTTTGTATATCAATCTTGAATTTGCAATAAAAGCTTGGATTGATGTTTGGAATTTGAAAATTGAAAGTTTGAGAGAAGAAAGAAAGAACGAAGAAGATAAAGCAAAAAAAGAAGAAGTTGACAAAGAAGATATGGAAGAAGAATAAAATGGCGTAAAGAAGAAGAAGTTTTTTTTAACCAAATAGCTATTTTAAACCCTATAACATTCTTTAGGCACAAAATAACCCTCAAAACTTATTTCTAATTCTATCTAGTCCATAAATCTATCTATAACCTAGTTAATCTCTAGGGTAGGATATTACAATTCTCTCCCTCTTAAGAAATTTTGTCCTCAAAATTTTCCAATACTATCCTCAACAAATGTTCTTTATATTCCTTCATATTTCAAAAATATACTAGTATATCATCTATGAACATAATCATAATACTAGGTCAAATAATACATAAACATCTCAAAAATAATAAATATTCGACATACTGGTAATAACTTCTCGAGATGTCAATATTTCACCTTGAGTCATTACATAAACCCTAGCTTAAGTTAAAGGTCAATTTTATTGTGCACTTTATTCTTGGTGAGATGTTGTAGCAACTGCACTACCTCTACCAACACTAGGGCTAAAATCAGTGGTAACCTGCTTATTCAATAAAAAATTTCTACTACTACTTTAATTCCTAGGAGCTGTAACCCCTCATCCTGAACCACCAAAATGTACTAATGAAGGAAAATCTCTTTTCAATTGCCCAATTTTTCCGCACTTAAAACAACTAAATGATCTTTTCTTACATTTCCCTTCATGAAACTTGCCACAATTCATGCATTATGGAAATGTAAGTCCTTCCTGATTATTTTATGGCATACCACTCCAAGATTGTCTCTAGGAATTAATTGAGCTATCAACTGGCTACCTTACAGAACCTTGACTTATCTGAGACTGATTAGCTTACTGCCCTATGCTCATGTATGAACTTTTCCCACTATCACCATAACCAGATCTAGGTGGTACTATGTTAACTCCTCTGTTGGTTTGCTTATCACTAACATCTTGAGAGGAACTTGAAATAAGCCTTTTATTCCTTTACTTTGACTTCATTTCCTCTTTTCTTGCCCTTTTAAAAGTAAGTGTCTTTTGAACTAGCTGAAAAAATTATTCCCTTCATACCAAGCTATCCCAGTTCTCATATGAGCTTTTAGTCCACTTCTAAATCTATCATACTTAATTTTTTTCGAAGGTATAATCTCAGAAACAAATCGATATAAAACCTCAAATTTATCTGCATATTCTCTGACTGACATACTACCTTGGTTCAAATTGAAGAAGGCCTCCTACTTACCTTTCTTATAGTTGCCCATTAAATACTCCTTATGGAACTCAGTGAGAAACACATTCCATGTCAATCCTTCATCATATAATCGGCGAACTCTAGATAACTAATCATCCGCTAAACCCTTCATAAATCCATGTACATTCTGCACTTTCTTAACTTTCGTAAGTCCTAAGATAAGGAATCTCTAACTTTTTCAACCACTCATTAGCTATTCCTTTATCTATAGATCCTCTAAAATTATATGCACTTAATCTACGGGTACGATCTACTATCATCCAAGGATCTCGATACTGCTCTCGAGAAGCCATAGCCACCACAAAAGCTCGAGTCATCAAAGCTACCATACCGGCTTTAGCCTGAAAATAAGGTATGGGTTGCTCTAGCTGAGGAATAGGTGGAACTGGAGGATGAGTTAGAGCAACTGGATACGCTTCTGATGCAACATCACCCATATGTTCCCCTCCACTAACTAACATATCATCCACTCTTTCAGGATGATCAGGAGGATTCCTATAAGGTTGGCCAATATCAATACTACTAGTGATGCGGCCATGATTACTACAGCCTCTACCACCTTTAAGTCTCAGCAATATGATCTATAAAAACACAATAGTAATAAGGTCTCAGACTTAGCAATTCTATCCTAAAGATAGACACTATGCAAACTACTAAATTTAAGCAAACTACTAAAATTAAGCTTTGATACCAATTATGTTATCACACCTGCTCTGCTAGTTGGTGAGCGAGCGCGACATGCTAGGCTGGCTAATGCTACTGCTGGAAATGGAAATATATCATACTTATATTGCTAATAACTTAAAATAAGCTAAAGGTAATACTATTATTATACATTATACAATTTTTAAACATCGTTAATTCTCAAATAGTAAAAATACCATCAACTCTTTAACATGTTAATCTTAAAGGTAATACAAAATAAATAGATCTTTAGCTGATTGGCACAACCTCCTCTACACAATAGGTAGTCACCAAAACAAGTCCTATAGGCTACTGCTGATACTTCTCTGAATCTGAAAATATTTTAAAATAGGAGTGGTGAGTATAAAAATACTCAGTGAGTGGACTAAAAATAAAGTACAATGAAGTAAAGTGGGAATACTAGCTATTTGCTAAAATAATTATAAAAATGTAAGTACAACTGCCTTGAGAAATAATCATTTAAGCTGCTGAAATAACATAGTATAATATATATGTATAAACTAATTTATTGCTAGTTGAAATAATATAATGTCATAGCTATGCAGTTGCCATAAAAGCTGAGATAAGACTGAGAAATAACATTCATAAAAATGCTACTCTATACACTCATTAAATATGTAACCAAAATATTATGCTAAATTACTGACACATTGGGCACAATCATGACATTAGCAGCCTAAGTGTATATATATAAAATGCTGGTCATACACATGTATAGAGCTAAACCACTTGGTTGTATGCCTCCAAGGCTATATGCACAATCAAGCGTTATCCCCAAGATAGTTGCTAGATAATATTACTGATATATATACATAATATACTGAGATAACACACCAATCATCATGGTGTAATCTAAAGGGTACATATCGTAAGTGTATAGGTTTGCTTATAAATCAATCATTCATATTTATCGAACTGCTGAGAAAACATAAAGGCTGAATCATAAAGCTGATACTAGTATACTGTTGAAATATAATCATTTATAAAAATATTAAACATATCCTTACTTTAAATTACTTTTCCGATATCAATAATAATTATATGTCATATGTTCCTAATTTCTAATATAAAAGCTAAGCAACTTATAAAACCATATTTGCAAGCTGATAGTCGATAAAAGACTATTTGTAAGAAAATATTATTTATTAAATCATAAAAAACATTTTAATATCTTTACATATATAAATATATATTTACTTAGTTTCAAAACTAATTTTATATACATATAACCACTCACATGAGCTTGCTGAAGCAACCGACTACCTATTTAGCTCTGACCTATGCACTACAGTTGAGGTTGAGATTTCTCCTAAAATTCTAGAAGCATAAACATAAAAACACAACTTATTTCTCAATTTTACTCAACTTAATTAATCTATAGCTAAAAGATATGGTATAGAACCTGAAAAATAGTCCGAAATAGATTCAGTTAAGGTTTTGGGGCTCAAAAAGCCCACTGAGGTGCCTCCTCAGCAGCACACCTCAGTAGCACTAAGGCACCTCCTCAGTGCTGAGGCATCACCTGATCGACCCAAAAATGTAGAAATAACTTTATTTTCGGAGAAAAATCAATCTAATTCAAGCTCAAACACCATTCTAAATATCATAGGGGTCTATTTTTGATAAACTAATGCTTAAAACTTAATATACAATCAAATATCATATTTTGAATAATTTAAAAGGTTAAAAGTTATATATGTTTACTTACCAAAACTTTTGTATATCAATCTTAAATTTACAATGAAAGCTTAGATTGATGATTGGAATTTCAGAATTGAAAGTTTGAGAGAAGAAGGAAAAGAATAAAGAAGATGAAGCAAATGGAGAAGAAGATGATGAAGAAGAAAATGGCGTAACGAAGAAGAAGTTTTTTTTAACCAAATAGCCATTTTGTAACACTCCTTAGGCACAAAATAACCCTCAAAACTTATTTCTAATGCTATTTACTCCCTAAATCTATCTATAACCCAATTAATATCTAGGGTAGGATATTACAAAGGCGCTATTATAGTATCAGAGAACTTATTGGAAATGGCAATATGCTCGTGCAAAAGGTAGTTTCAGCTGATCATGTGGTTGATCCACTGACTAAAGCACTTACCCAGCTGTAGTTAGACCGTCATCTTGAGAAGATAGGTTTTAGATATTTTAGTGAATAGCGCTAGTACAGGTGGGAGATTATTAGTGTAGATGTGCTATAGGGCCATTCCTGTATGTTGACATTGTATTTTTATCCCTACGGTAATAAAATATTTATTTAAATTAAGTGTTAAGTTTATTTGAATATTTATCCTTTAATATTATGTTGAATGAGTTTATTATCAAGAGTTAATAATATGAGTCACAAACTCATTTAGTATATATACTATGAATGTTCAAAGTCGTTGGATTAATATAAGGGTCGTATTAATCCCTAAACTATCACCTCTATCTATTTTCCTTGATTGGTATGTGATATCGATAGTGGGAGGTAGTGAGTCTCATACTACTTAATATGAGATAGCAGAATCAACATGTGGATACTCATATGATAGGTGGATTGAACTGTGACGTAAGATTTATGATTGTATGGAAATTCACTTTTGTCAACAATCACAATCTTAGACATAATGGTGCATATAGTCCTTTGACCTGAGGTGACACGGTCATCCACATATAGTTAGTTAGAGTTTATTACTGCTTATATATATATGCTACCCATGTATGAGTATATGGCATGTAGTGGCTCTAGTTGATTATATGTAGGGATGAGTGATCGGCCAAGATGGAATTCATTACCTGGAGTGAACCAGTATAAGATCTTATGCTATCTAAGTTACAAACTCGACTTACCCGAAAGAGTTTTGGTACTAGAAAGAGTTTCTAATAGTATTCGTGTTTTATCGAGAATTGAACTGAAGATGAGGTCATATGATTGAGGCAATTAGAGTTTGACTAAACCGTGACTCTAGCCGATATCGGGATCTTGTAATGAAGAGACATTTAGTGCATGATTATTATATTCTATGGTTCTTGTAGATCTACATATAACATTCATTTCTAATTGGGTAGTCGTGATATCTATGCTAGGGGTCACTCACGACTTATGGGAACTAAATGTGATTAATTGAGATTTTCACATTTAGCATAGAAAGATGTTTCTATAATATTAAATGTTAATATTATTTTCCATTACCATTTAGACTTGAACCTAGTAAGTCACACATACAAGAGTTGTATAAATGAAGATAATTATTGATTTAATTATTAATAAAAGAGTTTAATTAATTAATTAAATTAATTGAATTGAATTTGCATATGTGCGGGGATCTAGCATATCCCGAAATCTAAATTCAAAGGTTGGAACTAAGTGCAATTAAATAAATATTAATTTGGACTTGATTTAATATGTGATCTTAAGTTCAATGACTAAATTAATATTTACCTCCAAATGATAGAATGGATATGGGTCATGAGATGGACCAGATAAATTATTAATAGTGGATTAAAGTAAGGCTTTATTTAAAGAGTTTAAATAAATGGCTCATGAGTTGTCTTATTTAGTTTGGTGTGGGCTTTATGTAAGTGTTAGACAAGCCCATAACCTTAGCCCAACTCATTAAGGGTTAATGAAGTCAAAGTCTATGGTTATCCTTATAACCAAACTAATCCCACTTATGACATAAAGCTATCCATGCATATGATATAGTTAAAGTGTGAGACACTCAAACTATCATATGCATGTAGCTTGAGTGTGAGACACTCAAGCCATTATTAAATGGATATGTTTTAAGTTAGTGGGTGTTGTAATGGAATACATTAATGCTAATGCACATTTGAGAGATTTCAATATTCTTACAAAAGAAAGAAAAGGATTGATATCATCTTCTTCCTTCTTCTTCTAAGTGTAGAGAATATAAAATATCATAAGTGTTGTGATCTCTCAAGACAATGGCCATTATTGTACAAGAGTTGTACAAATTCATATCCACCATTAATATCCATTGGATGTTGCTACTAAGTCCCACACACATTTAAGCTTGGAGGAGTTCTAAAAAGCATCTTGGGTCAAAGAAGAGAGACTTGTGGGTAGTACTCCATCACCCTTGAAGATCTTCCTTATGCAACTTATGTGTTTCAAGCTAGAGGCTTCACATTTGGGGAGCTTAGAGCTTGTAGATCACAACAACCTAAAGCTTGTCAAGCGTTCTATACACTTAGGAGTTTTGAAAGTGTTACTAAACTCTTAGATTGTAAGCTTTTTAGCATGATGCTTTATGTTGGTTGTTGATTTAAAAATGCTATCCATCATGCATGTTTTTGGCTATATATATTTGCTTGTGATGTGATCTTGGGTTTGGTAAGATTCTTGTGTTGATGCAAGAGTTGCATGTAATCAAAATTTTTAAAATTCCGTATGATTTTGATTGATTTGAATCTTCATCCCTTCAAAATAGTATTTATTTATTAATGTCATGTCAGTTAATGATAATTGTGACTGAAAATTTGACGGAAAGGGTAAATAGTATAATTATGCAAAATAGAAGGAGAAAATAATATAAGTTTTAAATGTCAGGGACTAAGTAGCATAATATGAGAAACCACAAGAGGTAAATAGTAATTCACCCTTTAATTATTTAGTGTGTGTGTGTATATATATGGGCTATTCTTTAATTAAAAATCCTGTTATAACAGTGTGGTCCACCCAAAAAAGAAAAAAGGTATGCTTGGAGTTGGAATTCAAGGTATTATTCATTTTAAAACAAAAGCCATTTCCTACTTTTCACAATTTTTTTATATTTTAGTTACCATTGGCTATGGTACTGATTCCATTTATGAAAATTTATAATTCTTGTATATCAAAATATGTGTATAATTATGGTGGAAAATTTTTTCCTAAATTTTTTAATTCGAATCTATTTCAATACCAAATTAGAATCAATTGTGTGGCATGAAAACCGAATAAAATGAACTCTAACACTATTCAAAAATATTAAAAAGAATTTCACCATTCAAGTGAGATGAATGATTTTCTACTTTTAGATTATTATTATCATAATTATATTTGTCCATGAAAATGTATATTTATTTAAAAAATTATAATTTTTCTAAAAATGAATTTAAAAAATTATAAAAACCTTATAATAAATATCAATCACTCTCTATCATTGGACTTATGAAACATCTTTTCTTGAGAAAGTGTTTCTTTTTCTTATATTTAAGGTACTATCATCTTAAAATAATTTTTGTGTTACCAATAAATTATCGGTAATTTTTGCACTACTAATAAATTATCGGAATCAACTCATAAGAGAGTTTTCTTAGTTAAATGGTATTTCGATTTTAAATTGTGTAGGTTTATGCAGATGTGTTAAATTAACTATTGAGAAATTTTTACCGTTGTCTTCATAGTTCTATTTGTTTCAAACTAAATTAATAAGAATTTAATAAATTATGAATACTACTGATTTAAAAAAAATAAACTTTTATATTAAGGTATTGGACTCATAGAATAAAATTAAGGTACTATTATCTTTCTAAGTGATTTAGATAAGTAGTATTATAATTATGCAATCATTTGCATAGGAAAAATTGTAAAGCAAGGATCTTCACTAGGAAAAAGGATGTTAAAAAATGGGGGGTCATAATAATGTGTAATAATGATGGTTTATGTGAGATTAAGAGGAGATAATTACTTATTTGATTATCTTATGGGTTAATCATTTGACTAATTAGATAACTTGCACATGAAAGGTTATATTAGATTTGATGGCCTTGTAAGTCGAAAGCAACTAAACTTTCTTAAAAAGGAAAAGAGGATTAGATTAGATTAAAGTGAAAAAACTTATACTTGATTTAATATATGCACTTTTAACTATTTTGTATAATAAAAAAAATCAACAGTCAAATATTGGATTAACAGGTTTGGCACCCACTAGTTTGGTTAGATGAAACTGTTGAGAGAAACATGCAACTTGCATGGAAAGTGATGGAAGAGGATGAAGAAAATTCACTCATTGCGGCTTGGATATGTGACACAAATTTTTTTTATCATCAACTATATATGTAACATCCGTGTCCTGGAAACATGATTACTGTTCATGATTATGAATTTAGAATGTGATTACTGTTGTTAATCAAATTTGATGATTTAAGAGTTATTTGCCACTATTATGAATAGTGATTTGGAGTTTGATTCTTTAGTAATTAAGTCAATAATTGATATTGAATGAACTTGTGGCATGAAATTGAAGATGATAAGAGATTCTAATGTGTTAAGATAAGAACCGATATGATAGAGTATTCGGTATTAAGACTTGATGTTATTAGAGGAAGTTATAAGGACGAAATTGAAAGAAAGAAAAGAAGAGGGATTAAAAGGAAAGAAGGAAGAGATAAGTATGAAATTGGATAAGAAGAAGAAAGGAAGCAAAGCTTCTGCAGAAAACAAAACAAAAGAAAACGGGAAAGAGAGAAGAAAAGAGAAGAGAAAGAAGAAGAAGGAGAAAGAGGAAGAGAAGAAGCTTTTGTCTGGAAATTCAAGAAGCAGACAACATCAACAAACAGAAGAGGAAATCAGCTGGAGAAAACAGTGAGTGGAAGTTTTGTTTTATGATTGATTTCCGGTTTGATTTGAGTTAGATTTTTGAAGTAAATGCTCTGTTTTTGTATACTGAATTGTTCTG
>CATIWO010204416.1:0-13300 GCA_949673435.1 Macaranga tanarius
TGTTTTAGCCAAAAATATTAAAATTCAACCCAAATCAATCCCAAATACTATTTTTAACATTACAGGGGTCGGTTTTCAATAAACTAATGCTTAAAACTCAATAAAACATATTAACATCAAGATTTTTCTTTTATAAACCAAAAATTTAAAAGTTGATGTAGATTAACTTACCAAAAATCTGTGTATATCAATTTTGAATTTGTAAATAGAAGCTTGAATTAAAGTGTAGAATTGAAGAATTGAATGTTTGAAAGAAGAAGAAAAGGAATGAAGAAGATGAAGCAAAGAAGAGAAGAAGTTGACGGAAGAAAATGAAATGGCGTATGAGGAAAGCTTTACTTTCGTTTTTTTCCTTTTTCTTTCAAAATAATCATTTTGACCCCTCAAATATAGCCCTACTATAAAAAAGGTCCTTAGACTTATTTCTATTACAATTAAGTTCATAATTCTATCTAAAACTTAATTAATTTCTAAAGCATGTTATTATAATTTTCTCCCTCTTAAGAAATTTCATCCTCATAATTTACAATGCTAACCTCAGTATTCCTCTTGTTCCTCTATACTTCGAGAATACACATTCATAATTCTAGGTCAAATAACATGTAAATATCTCAATAAAAAATAGCCACTTTATCGGTATCAACTTCCGGATAAATCAATTCTTCATCTCGAGTCATTGCATAAACCCTAGCTTGAGTCAAAAGTCGATTTTGTTGAGCATTTTGTCCTTGGCGAGATGTTGCAGTGACTGCACTTCCTCTATTAACACTAAGGCTAGAGTCAGTGGTGACCTACCTATTTGATGAAAAATTTCTACTATCACCTTGATTCCTGAAAGCTATAGTTCATCGCCCTAAACCATCAAATTGCACTAATGGAGGACAATCTCTTCTAAAATGACTAATCTCTACGCACTCCAAATAACTAAAAGATCTCTTCCTATACTCTCCTTTATGAAACTTGCCATAATTCATGCATTGTGGATATGTGAGTTCTCCCTGATCATTCTATGGCATAACACTCCAAGATTGCCTCTAGGCACTGATAGAGCTACCAACTGGTTGCCTTATAGAACCTTGACTCATCTGAGGCTAATTAACTTGTTACCATAAGCTTATGTACAAACCTTGGCCACTACCATCATAACCAGATTTAGGTGGTACTAGGTCAACCACTCTACTGGTTTGCTTATTACTAACATCTTGAGAGGAACTTGAAATGAACTTTTTATTCTTTGCTCTTGTTCTATCTCTTCTTTTCTTGCCTTCTCAAATGTAAGTGTCTTCTGAACTAACTCTCAAAAATTATTCCCTTCATACCATGCTATTCTAATTCTTATATGAGCTTTCAATCCACTCCTAAACCTATCACACTTGATTTCCTTTGATGGCATAATTTTAGAAATAAAATGATATAAATCCTCAAATTTATCTATATATTCTTTAACTGACATATTACCCTGAGTCAAATTAAAGAATGCCTCCTACTTGCTCTTTTTATAGTTGCCTATTAAATACTCTTTATGGAACTCTGTGAGGAATACATCCCACATCAACCCTTCCCCATAAAGATGGCGGACTCTAGACAAACAATCGTCTACTAAACCTTTCATAAATTCATGTACATTCTGAACCTTCTCAATTTCAGGTAATCCTAATATAAGGAAAGATTTCTCCAACTCCTTTAACCACTCATCCATAATCCTACTATCTATGGACCCCTCAAAATTATACGCACCCAACCTACGGGCATGATCTACGATCATCCAAAGATCCCTATATTGCTCCCGAGTAGCCATAGCTGCCATAAAAGCCTGAGTCAAAAGAGCTCTTATACCAGCATCAGCCTAAAAAGGAGGTATTGGCTGCACTGGTTGCAGTTTAGGTGGAACTGGTAATGGATGAGCTGGAGCAGCTGGATACGCTCTTGATGCAACATTACCCATATATTCCCTTCTGCTAGAAGACACATCATCCCCTCCTTTAGGATGATCAAGAGGATTCCTATGAGGTTGGCTAATACCAATACTTCTAGCGATGCGGCCACGATGATTACCATAACCTCTACCAGCTCTAAGTCTTGGCGGCATGATCTATAAAACACAATAATAATATGGTCTTAAACTTAACAGTTCTATCCCAAAGATAGACATGATGCAAACTGCTAATTCTAAACAACCTACTAAACTCGAGCTGCAGCACCTTCCAGGTACCACATACAACTGTCCATATAACAATAAACCACGTGTCATAAGAAATTTTTTTTTCAAAATGATGCTTTGTAATTAAAAATATAAGTTGTACATTATATAAAAATTTTACATATGAATATAAAAATATCAAATTTATTATAAGATTCCAAATGCCAAAATGATTATAATGCTCATAAAAATGAAGATGTTGTCACCAAGCCTGCCTTTTTGACTCACCAGAGCTTAGTACTAATCTCACTTCAAACTTTCTATCGATCAAACTTGAAAACCACAATTCCAAAAGAATGAGCTTGCGACTCAATAAGTAATTATTAAGATAAGTGTACATATAGTTATTTTCAAGAACTAATTAAAGAGAAAATATAATAAAATAACTAAAAGTGGACTATACGGCCGTGTATCAACCCGTATAGTCTACTGGTTTAAAACCTCTATCGGAACCCGGCGTCCTGAAAAGATTCAATAGCAAAGAGATGATAAAATATGATTGCTAATATTATAAACACATTCTAAGAATTATAACATAGGCTTTCAAACCTCTACCAAGTTTACAAACAATCACCATATAGTCCCATAATCAATAGCACTACATAGAGTGCGTACGGGAGTCCAAGTGAAGAAGGAGCAAGTGAGAAATAAAATTTCAAGCTCAATTAGAGAATCTTAAAGATAGATTCTACACAAACTAAAAGCATGAAATTGTAGGAGACTCTTTAAAGTTTCTGTAGCATCAAACCACGCCTCATTTGGAGCTCTGTAGCTCGAGTTATGGTCAAACTACGAAGATAAGAGTGTGCTGAAGGAGGAGACTGGGCTCCTCACAGGTGAGTACTCACGGTCACGAATTGGAGGCTTAAGGTCGTGAGCCAGACCATGAGCAGTCACCTGTAACCTATTTTCAGTGCCAAAATTGCCTTGGGTGCTCACGGTTCCACCCTCACGGTTGCAACCTGACCGTGAGCAGCCCAAACAACCCCAAAACTCACCTTCTGCCATTCAAATGCATACCAGACCATTCCATACTCAACAATAACTCAAACCAAACCTAACAACACCTCATAAACGTACCAAACATCACAATAAGATTTCCAAACATTCAAACATATTGTTGATGCCTCATATACACCAAATCCCACCATTTAAAAATCCACAATGTACAATCATCACAATCACACTTCACATTCAACATATTTATATACTTTCAATGCAACAATGCATGTTATGCTTGTTAGTAATTCAGAAGGAATTCTTGATACACATCATACACGTTTCACACAAGCCAAGCTCACTTTTTATTTTATTTTCTTTTATATTTCTTTTTCTTTCTTTTTCTTTTTCTTTTTCTTTTTCTTTTCATTTATATCCGTGGCCATTCCTAAGACTCTCTGCCCAGCTCAGTCTCAGATCTCACACGTGCGCATATATATATATATATATCACATGAATGACCACATCTGAGACTCTCTTCCCAGCTCAGTCTCAGATCGTGGAGCTCAATCTCCACCCACATATGTTTTCCTCACATTCCTCACATTTCTCACATAATGCCATATGCATATTTTTCATCATCCTCACAACATATCAAAATGCATATGTACAATTATATCATCACAATTCCACATCCCTTTCCTTTTCTTATCGTGAATCAAAATTCACCTTTTTCACAAGTAACGCGTATCAATTCATCTCAACATATTCTCATATTCATAACCAATTATAAACCAAAAGTATTCCCAAAGTATACCAATAATAAACTAAAAGTATACCAAAAATAAACCAACCATATACTATATATATATATATATATATATATATATATATATATATATATCATATTTTCTCATAACAACATGTCCATATATAAATTCATATATATCATGCTTAACAAGCTTGCCACTTTAATGGCATACATAATTTAATATAGTTAAAGAACTATAGTTACTTGAAAATTACTACATATAAGCATTAAATTAATAATTACTTACCTCAAGCCTTTAACTCCTTCTTAATTAAAAGCTCCTCCTAATGAATAAGGTCTCCTCTAGCTCTGTCAATTTCTACACACAATTATGTGCCAATTTAAACAAACAAGCATAGTAATTCACCCTAACATCACAAAAGGGCAACTAGAGACTCAAGTTTAATATACTCAAATAATTCACATACATGTCCAAAAATTATGAAAATATTACTGAAGCTAGAAATATGAGTCTATTTCAAATTCCTAAAATTACTCGATTTGGACATGTGTGAAATTAATTATGGATTTTTGAGTAAAATTGGGCATAACAGGAAAAACAGAGTTGGCCGGTAGAGCAAGAAAATGTAGGGCGGTGCCAGTCCTCTTAAATAGCAGAATTAACTCTAGTACAAAACACAAAAGTTATAGAGAACTCTTTTAAGTTTCCAGATCATCTGACCTTGCTCAATTTGAAGTTCTACGACCCTGGATATCATTATATAATCTACACATAAAAAAATTTACAATTCAGCCTACATACTACTGCTGGCATGTTTAATACATAAGGTTCATGATGCTCTTAATAATTATAGACACATCCTAAAATTACCAAATTCATACAGACTCTATTTGTATGGGTCTAGTTTCATTCCCAATTAAAATTAGGGTAAATTACTATTTCTCCCCTGAGGTTTGGTGTATTGTACTAATTGGTCCCTGCATTTTGAAAAATATATTTATTCATCCTTCAATTTTGGTTCCGTTACACTAAATAGTCCTTCTGTCAAGAATTCGACCAAATAAATTAAAGGGAATTACTATTCCCCCCTGAGGTTTAGTGTATTGTACTAATTGGTCCCTGTATTTTAAAAAATATATTTATTGATCCTCCAATTTTGGTCCACCATTACACCAAATAGTCCACATTTAACGCCAACTTAACAGAAAAGATAACAGAAAGGACTTTTTAATTTATTTGACCAAAATTGGAGGATGAATAAATATATTTTTCAAAATGTAGGGATCAATTAGTACAATACACCAAATCTCAGGGGGGAAATAGTAATTTACCCTTAAAATTATATCAATAGAACATGTAAAGATATAATTATGGATTTTTGAATCTATTCGGATAGAACAGAGCATTTAGTATGAGCATTGAAATGTCTAGCCCTAATTAATCCTTTAAACAATGAAATCAATCAAAACTCAAAACACAAAAGTTATAGAGGACTCTTTGAAGTTTCCAGAGAGTCCAACCTTGCTAAAATCAGAGCACTGTAACTAAAAATATGGCCAAAACAATAAGACTGACAAATAGAGGAAAACATACCCGAATTCAACCAACAACCAAACTCAACTAAAAACATTTAAATACACAAAGAAAACTTACCAATTGATGCTTTAAGGCATATAAAACCTTCTAATGCTTCCTAAGGCCCTTGGTTGCTAGCTAGAGCAAGATCATAATCCTCTTCAAAAATCTCTCAAAGTCACTCTCTTCTCTTCTTCTTCTTCTATTCTCTACACCACACCACACAATTAAATATTCACACACAACTATACTAGCCAATCAAAAACTTCCACTTACACCCTCCCTTAAAGTCTTCCTTTATAATAGCATATTATCTCTAATATAATAATAATAATAATAATAATAATAATAATAATAAATACATATTTATCTCAATAGTCAACATAATATTACTCAAATTAATATCAACCAAATATCTCACAATTGTCTATTTAGCCCCTTAATGAAATGGATTTAATTCACAATAGCCCACAACTTTTATTTGTGACAACTCACTCCAAACTTTCCTTAAACTTTAGTCCTTCTCTACATTCATGCACATCTCTAACTTAAATAAGGTTCACTTATGTACTATGCACAACATATATTACATACGTCATAAATATGTATGCAAGAGGGCAGGTGTTACATTTCTTCCTCCTTTAAAAAAATTTCATCCTCGAAATTAACTATTCACCATCTTTCGGGAATAAATACGAGTATTCTGCTTCATTAGCTCTCCTACTTCCCATGTTGTTTCTTTAGGTGAATGGTGACTCCACTTTGCCTTTACTATTAGAATCTCCATCGGTTCTTACACTTACATCGATCTTTCAAAAATTTCTATTCCCAGCTCCTACATCCCATGACTAAGATTCGATTTATACCATCTTAACATAGACACATGGACTATATCATGAATAAAAAATAATTCCCTGAGCAAAGTCAATTTATATGATAATATTCCACTCTTCTCTACAATTCATATTGTCCCACGGATCTCGAATTCAGTTTTCCTTTCTTTCCAATCTTAAAATTCCCTATTTAGCCTTTTTAAAACTATATATACTTTCTTACACTCAAATGAAATCCAAAGAAACTCAGAGACACTCCAAAAATATATTTCACATTATCACTTCAATTTATTCACAATTGTATGGTATTCCATCAATCGCGAGTCTCAAATATTTATATTCATCCTTTCATGGTCTCCTTAACTCTTTTATACAATAGATCTCATGCACAATGTAAGCTCAAAATATATCTATCCTTACATCAATTAATATTCATATAGTCATCCTTTTTGATACATTTAGTATTCTCAATCAACTCATATATAGAGAATTATATATAGCCAAATGTGTGCATTTGTATCTCATCAGTTCTAACACCCTCAATTATTAATTCCATACTAGAAGAGTATAAATAAAATCAATAAGCAATTTAATATACATATATGCAAAGATTCACTCTATTACATCTCATTCTCATTGTTTGGTATCGCTTTGTTGATGAACACTTAACCAATCAACTTATCGACATTCAACATAGTCGACGATAGTTACAAGCCAATCAGCATATTCATTTTTCATATTGTCGATGATCACATAGTCAATCTACATATCAACATTTATTCACCAACATATTTCCATTTATCTCTAATGAACCAACTCACATTCATAATATATACACCTATAACTAGAATTTCAATACTATCATATTTCATAACACAACTCAAGTAACATAATTTATCCAAAATACTCATCACAAAAACTCATATACTCTATCATAATCATATAAAGATAATGAATAAATAAGATTTACACATTTCTTTCATTATCAATGTGAGTCTATATCATTCATATTCATTCTTATTATTAATAGTATATACAATACCAAGTTCACAATATACTCACTTGGTATATCTTACAATTAATACCAAGTCCACATACAATTCTTAATATAGCAATTCCTAAATAAGATTAATAAACAAAATTAACATATCCTTGCATCTCATCATTATATCTAATAACTACTTACTCAAATACTTTTCACCTCAACATTCAAATACTATCGAAAAATCTTAATCACTGATGATATAACCGTATCTGATATACTAATTAATCCAAATGACATAATCACAAATTCATACCATCCACTTTAAATTTTGCATACCATATCTAAACATAAAATGTTTAATCATTCAAAATTGCCAACAACCCAATTCCAAATCTATCTTCTAAAACACTATTGTATCTCTCAATTAATCAAGCAACCATTCATTTCTCCATTACGAAAAATTATTCTTCATTAAAATACTGTTTGATTGCTTATAATTATTATTCTACCTCATACTACTATCTTTTTCTCTTTTAGACTGAATTGATGACCCTCATGAAGAATTATTCCCTCTAACAATTTACCCCTTTTAAAATTCTGCCAATTCTATTGATGTGTATAAAGTAATCCATATGGGTACAACCTTTGAAATAATTCCATTTAAAATCTATTTTTCGGTGCAAAAAATAATTATGATACTTCATCTAGAACACAATAGAAAATTCTCTAATTATAAGTACATCCATTACCCTTGAACTAATCTAAATTCAACATCTGTTTCTAAAAATAATCTCATTAATTCTCTTTAAATATAACTTAGAAAATTCTTCAGTTTCGAATTGACCTATTACTCTTGAATCAACTTTCTTTGAATCACAATACCATCTGAATAACTTCTTACTCATCTTCAATTACAGATTATATAATTACAGCTAAAATCCAACTAGCATGCATAATCTCTCTTTTAATCACTACCTCTATCTTTCTTTGTCTCTAAGTATCCATACCTACCTTCTTTATATACCAACCTATGATGATACTATAGTTTCATACCTAATCAATTTCTGAGATAATACTATACTTCTTTCCAATTCAATGACTGTTGCAGTCTGCATATTAGTCATATTATTCTACTATCTTAAAATAAAATTTCATCACCAAATTTACTACCACAATATTCCAGCAAACATTTAAATATATATACCATGTCCGTAATAATGCAAATGTGCCATACATATGTAATGTATACCCATATAAATGATCATCAAGTCTAATTTTTTTTGCAATACCAATTTCTTTTTCCTTACTCTTTTAACTTCCACTTGGTTTACTACTGATTAGAAATATTTCCTTTCTTGCACCGCTTTGTTTAATTAGCTAGATCTTTCAACAATTTTTTTTAATGAACAATCTCTAAAGAAATACTCCACTTACTACACTAGTAGCATACATCAAGTCTAAGACCTCAAAAAAAAAAAAAATTCGGATAGATTCTATCACAACTATTACATATATATGGAAATTGATGCAATGCTTATAATTTTATTAGTGCCTTATTGACTTTTAAGTCTTCTATATTCTCTGTTATATGTTTTTCCCATATATCACCATTTCATAATGCATACATTAATCTCACATGGTATTTAATTAGTATTCCACTTGTATCATACCCATACCATCATCAACATTTCATATCACAACCTATAGGTCCTAACTTATCCATTGCACACAAGCCTTTATCATAAGAATCGAACGATAAAAGTACACTTTACGAGGAATCTACCAAAAATTTGGTAGAACCTCCTCTAAAATATAGACATCTCCCTACTAAAGTAGGGGCGATCCTGCAATAAAACAACTACACTTCTATAAACAATCTCAATTAGGGCTCAATTATCCACCACACTACAATTATATTTAACTGAGGCTCACCAATATACTATATTTAGTAATACATGAACATTCCTAAGTTCACAATACATTCACATTAATCTTCACATTATATATATATCGCATAGAATAATCAATCTTCATACACATATTGCATCTTTCCCTCTTAACTTTTCATAATTCTTCTTCAACAATGCTATCTACTTGCTCTTGATTTCTAACTTCCACCTTTTAATCTATTCACTAATATACAAAAATATGCATCTTATGAAGGGTTATAAATAAAAATTCAAGTTCATATAGAGTATACACAGGTGTTACCAATGAACTCACTCAGACAACTCTTCGAGGTCAATGTGAGGCACTTGGTGTTCATCCATCCTAAAATATGTAACACACATCAACTACATATTTTCTCAACTTATATATGATATGTCATGTATGCATCAAGTTTTATTATCTCAAGGAAGTCTAATCCCCGCTCTGATACCACTTAATGAAGCACCCTCCAGATACCACACACAAGTGTCCATATATCAATAACCACGTGGCATAAGAAATTTTTTCCAAAATGATACTTTGTAATTAAAAATATCAGTTGTACATTATATAAATATTTTACATATGAATATAAAAATAACTGAATTTTATTACATAATTCCAAATGCCAAAATGATGATAATACTCATGAGGATGAAGATGTTGACACCAAACTTGCCTTTTTAACCCACCAGAGATCAGTACTAATCTCACTTCAAACTTTCTATCGATCAAACCTGAAAACCATAATTGCAAAGGAATGAGCTTGCGACTCAATAAGTAATTATTAAGATAAGTGTACATATAGTTCTTCTCGAGAACCAATTAAGGAGAAAATATTAAATATTAAATTATTAAGCTACACGGTCTTGAACACGCCCGTGTTTCAAACTGTGTTCATCACTGTCTAAAATATATAAAAGTACATGGCCAAGTACATGCCCGTATCTCGTCCCATGTTCGACACTGCCAAAAAAAATATATATAAGCATACACGGCTAAGGACACGCTCGTGTTCATGCCCCATGTTCAACACTGTCTAATATCACATGAACATACATGGCCATATTCTAATAAAAAATAAACTATGTCTAGACACACGACCTGAGACACGCCCGTGTCTTTACCCCTGTTCAACACTATTCAAAAATGCGTAAACATACACGGCCATATCCAAATCAAATTAAGTCATGTTCTAGCTACACGATCTAAGACACGCCCGTGTCTCGGCCCGTGTTGCTCACCTGATTGCACATTACCATAATTAAAAAGCAATTCATCACCAATTTATAATTCCTTAACCTCAATAATACTCTAGCAAATGCTAGCATAAATACATGGGTGTTCATAACTCAATATCTACACCCCATCAATCATCACATTCATCTTTTAAAACCATAACTCTCACATTCATTTCATAACATCATTCTTTCATTCAATTCACATCTTAAACCAAATCCACATTCAACAATATATATATAATTACAATGCCATATATGTATACAAATATGATACAATAATGCATGTTTATGCAAGTTAGTATCCGGCCGGAGTTCTCAACACACGTCACACACGTTTCACACAAAGCTCATTTTTTTATTTTATTTTATTTTATTTTCTTTTTCTTTTCTTTTTCTTTTCTTTTCATTTATATCCATGGTCATTCTTGAGACTCTCTTCCTAACTCAGTCTCAGATCTCACACTTGCGTACATATATATAATCACATGACTGGCCACACCTGAGACACTCTACCCAGCTCAGTCTCAGGCCGTGGAGCTCAATCTCTATACATACACACGTTTTCATCACATTCCTCACATCATACCATATGCATATTTTTCATCATTCTTATAATATGTCAGAATGCATATATACAATTATATCATCACAGTTCAACATCCCTTTTTCATTTCTCATCATTTTCATACTTCATAGTGACTTATAATTCACCTTTCTCACAAGCAACGCATATCAATTCATACCACATCAAGTGGCTTGCACTCATAGGTACCAATATTAACAATTCATCATTTCGCAAACTCAATAGACCATTAAATGGTCTCAATATATATGATATTTTCTCATAATAACATATTCATATATATATATTCATCATGCTTTCTCATACTAATATAATCATATTTTTATCATTTTTTCCACTTAAATAGCATTCACAAATCAACATAGTTAAATAATTATAGTTACTTGAAAATCACTACATGTAAGTATTAAATTAATAATTACTTACCTCAAGCCTTCAACTCCTTCTTAATTAAAAGTTTCCCCTAATGAATAAGGTCTCATCTAGCTCTATCAATTTCTACATACAATCATGTGCCAATTTAAACAAATAAGCATAGCAATTCACCCTAACATCACAAAAGGGCAACTAGAGACTCAAGTTCAATATACTCAAATAATTCACACATATGTCCAAAAATTATGAAAATAATACTGAAGGTAGATACTTGAGTCTACTTCAAATTTCAACTAGAATTATTCAATTTGGACGTGTTTAGAATTAATTATAAATTTTTGAGTAAATCAGACATAACAGGAAAAATAGAGTTGGCCGGTGAAGCAAAAAAATATAGGGTTATGCTAGTCACCCTAAATTGCAGAATTAACTATAGTACAAAATACAAAAGTTGTAGGGGACTCTTTTTAGTTTCTAGAACATCTAACCTTGCTCAATTTAGAGTTCTACAACCCTAGATATCATCATATAATCAACACACAACAAAATTCGTAATTCGGCCTATATACTACTGCTGGTATGTTTAATACATAAGGTTCATGATGCTCTTAATAATTATAGACACATTCTAAAATTACCAAATTCATACATACTCTATATGTATGGGTCTAGTTTCATTCTCAACTTAATTCATACTAATAGCATATATAGAAAATTAATTATGGATTTTTGAATCCATTCGGGTAGAACAGAGCATTCAGTATAAGCACTGAAATGTCCAGCCCTAATTGATCTTCTAAACAACGAAATCAATTAAAACTCAAAACACAAAAGTTATAAGGAACTCTCTAAAGTTTCTAGGGAGTCCAACCTTACTTAAATCAGACTCTATAACTCAAGATATGGCCAAAATAATAAGATTGAAAAACAGAGGAAAACATACTTGAATTCAACCAACAACCAAACTCAACTAAAAATAATTAAATACATAAAAAAACTTACCAATTGATGCTTTAAGGCATATAAAACCTTCTAATGCTTCCTAAGGCCCTTGATTGCTAGCTAGAGCAAGATCATAATCCTCTTCAAAAATCTCTCAAAACTCACTCTCTTCTCTTTTTCTTCTTCTACTCTCTACACCACACCACACAATTAAATATTCATACACAAATACACTAGCCAATCAAAAAATTCCACTTACACCCTCCCTTAAAGTCTTCCTTCATAATAACATATTATCTCTAATATAATAATAATAATAATAATAATAATAATAATAATAATAATAATAATAATAATAATAATAATAATAAATACATATTTATATCAATAATAAATATAATATTGCTCAAATTAATATCAACTAAATATCTCACAATTGTCTATTTAGCCCCTTAATGAAATGGGTTTAATTCACAATAGCCCACAACTTTTATTTGTGACAACTCACTCCAAACTTTCCTTACACTTTGGTCCTTCTCTACATTCATATACATCTCTAACTTAAATAAGGTCCACTTATGTACTATGCATAACATGTATTACATACGTCATAAATACGTATGTGAGAGGGCGGGTGTTACACGAATGCCCAAACCATCTTCTCAGATGGAATGAAACAGGTCCAAGATTCAATAGCATAGATGAACAATGCTTTTCAGGCTTTTTTGTAAAATTTCTTCCAGCAGATGAATAATATTGTCAACCAGAGTTTACAAGAGATATCAACTTCATTTGCTAAGATAAATGAGACCTATCTGAAGCAAGGGAGTCATATCGTGTCTCCAAAGATAATGGTTCAACCCCATGGAGAACTTAGATATTCATCTCCTATTAAGCCTAATGATGGAGGTCAGGTTCTTGGTGG
>CATIWO010204503.1:0-14347 GCA_949673435.1 Macaranga tanarius
TAATATAATGCAACAATAAGATATATAGTTATTATTATTTTTAGATAATAAAATCTCCATTTTCTCCGAATCTCCGCTCCGACTTGCTCCGATTTTTCGGAGCAATTCGGAGTGGAGATTTTAATTTTCGGGTCCGGGTCCGAAGAATTATTTTTTGAAATCTCCGACGTTCGGGTTGGGTCCGGAGATTTTGCGTTCTCCGGACTGCTCCGAGACCCGCTCAGCCCTACTTAAAATAAACTCATTTTAACCTAAAACTCTATTTAGTATCAACCACTATAAAACTACTAATTTTTATTACATCCTGCTGACCCAAATATTAATGGCATATGTCTCCCCTCTTTATTTAATATTTACCTCTATAAGCTTATGTGTTAAATTCTAAAAATTCACAATATTTTTTAAAAAAAATATAAAAATTATTTAGTAAATTACTTACTTAAAATAAACTCATTTTAACCTAAAACTCTATTTAGTATCAACCACTATAAAACTACTAATATTTATTATGTCCTAGTGATCCAAATATTAATTTATAATTATTTATCCGGCACAATTATTTATTCATTCAATATCTAAATATATTATTTTATAAATATTCTGCGTAACGCGTGGATTCACGACTAGTATACATTAAATTCTCACCCTTAAAATAATTAAACCCAAAATTTAACATATATTCTTCCTCTTTATTTAGTATTGAGCTTTATGAGCTTATGTATTTAATTCTAAAAATTCACAATATTTTCTTAAAAAATCACAATATTTTCCTAAAAAATATATACAATTTATTTAGTTAATTACTTATTTAAAATAAACTCATTTTAACCTAAAACTCTATTTAGTACCAACCACTATAAAACTACTAATATATATATATATATATATATTAAAAGATTTATTTTTATTTTTTTATATATTATATTCCTCACATATATTATTTAATTTACACATATTGTGAGCTTAACTTTCATATTCAAAGCTTATTTTATAAATATTTCGCACAACATGTGGATCCATGACTAGTATATATTAAATTTTTACCCTTAAAATCATTAAACCCAAATTTTAACACGTGTTCTTACTCTTTATTTAGTATTCAGCTCTATAAGTTTATGTATTCAATTCTAAAAATTCACAATATTTTCCTACAAAATATATACAAATTATTTAGTTAATTACTTATTTAAAATAAACTCTTTTTACCCTAAAACTCTATTTAGTATCAACCACCATAAAACTATATATATATATATATATATATATAAAGATTTATTTTGATTTTTTTATATATTGTATTCTTCACATATATAATTTAATTTACACATATTGTGAATTTAACCTTCATATTCAAAGTTTATTTTATAAACATTCCGCGTAACGCGCAGATCCACGACTAGTTTCTACATAAAATTTCAACTTTTTATACATTAATAACCAGCGAAAATAATAAGAAAAAAAAAAAAGAATCACAACGTGTAAATCTATTTACTATATATGTATTAATAAAAAATAAAATATAAAGTAAACATTTTTAACTAACACTATAAAAATAATAAAAATTTTAAGAAAATTTTTACTCTTTCCGTATATTTTTTTTAACAAATTAAATATTGTTATTATCTCAAATTCTCTATTTTTCTTCTCCATTTGATATTTTCACTTGATCCCTATTTGAAAATTTTTAAATGAATTTTAAAATAATTAAAATATAATAATTTTGATTGAAAAAAGGTGAAAATTAAAAAAAAAAAGTTAGAAATTAATTTCCAAATACTTCAAGAGGGGTAAGGGTAAAATTAGGATTTATAATTTTTTTTTTTGTACATGCTATTTTTTTTGTAGGAAAAAAATTAAACTTTTAATAAGTGTCAAATTTATTTTATATGGACTTAGATGTAATTTTTGAAAATGTAATTAAATTCTTAAAATAAAATTGGATAGAATTGACATAATTTTAAAGTTAAAAGGTCAAATTGTTATGATTTTTTTTAAAAAAATATAATGAATAATTGACTATAAATTCATAATAGACTAGACCAATTTCTCCATTTTCGCCCTTTTTTTGGCAAAGAAAATAATACAAAGATGTCACTTTTTTTTTGGAGGGTAACAAAAATATGACTATTGCTACATTATATTTTTAAATATCTTATTCAAATATGGTTTACAACACAATTTCTTAATTTTATAGTAATTTTCAGTTCACATGAAAAGAAAAAAAATACAAAAAAATTACATTTGATCTCACAAAAATTTCTAAAATGGATTTCCTATCAGTTGTGTTGATGTGGAATTTACATGGAAATATACGTGTGATAATTATTTGGCAAAACCCACTCTCAAACTCTCAAACTTTCACGTTTTATTGCATCGAGTCCTTAAATTTTAATTATATTATATTAGACCCTTATATTTTTATTTTTATATGCTTTAAGAACTTTTTAAAAATGTTCCATCCCTAAACTTGTATTGAAAAGTCAAAGTGCTCAATTTCAATTTTCTTTATCAATTTAATCCAATTAAATGCATTAAATAATTTTTAGTTTTATTTAAATGCATGTATAGTTAAAAAAAAATATATGTATTTTTTATTTCCAACAAATAAAAAATTTAGTTTATTTTTATGTTAAAGAATATTTTTACTAATAATTAAGTATAGTAAAAATATAATTTTTGTTTAAAAATTTAAAATATTAAAAATTAAACAAAATTTTAAAAATTTTAAAATAATATTAAAAATATTTTTTTTTACATTTTTGATATTTAGTGTGCTTAAAAAATTCATTTTATGGTGAGTCAAACATGATTTTAATTATTTTATACTAGTTTGATGTTTTTTTATTGTAAATAAAATTAGCAGTGTAATTGTTAGTTGTTAAAATATTTTATTATATATTGTAGGAAATTATATTTATATTATACAAACTTACATTAGTGGAAATTAAAAAATTCATATTTTTTGCAGTGCATAATGATGGAAAATATTTAATTACTGATGATAGATATGTGGTATTTGACTTGGTGCTTTTGGTTTTACACTAGTGGTCATGGATCTTCGTCTTCTCACTGTACTCAGGTCGCTCAAGAGATCTAATTTCTGCTCTTTCATCTTTTGAGGACTTTAATTTGGTGGGTTTAGTTTTAAATTCTTTTAGGTTTTGTTAAAATTGGTGAAGATGATTGGGTATTAGTACCTAACCAAAAATTTGAATACGTAAGTGAAAATTATCTAGAATTAAAGTAAAAAATGCGATTTAAATATGTGCATGTATGTGCATATTTTCTCATATTTATTTAAGTTTTAAAATTTTCATATGTCTCACTAATAGGTCAAAGGTAAAGAGAATTTAAAATAGATGAAATATTCAACACACTTAAGGAAAAACTAGAATAATTTTCTTAAAAAAGAAAATTTTAAATGTTTTATTTCCTATTTCGTGTCGAACTAACTTTGGTTGTCAACCTCATGTGCTTGAAAAAACAAGTGGATCCAGAAGTAAACGCTCCCTATCATACAATAATTAATCTATCTTGCTACATTAATGTCATTGTCAACGTTTCTGTGGGCACCTTAAGTTGTTTTGCAATTTTCATCCAACAAATCTGAGATCATACTTGATTTACTGCTAGTTTAGTTCTTGTTTCAGGCAGTCCATCTACTCATCAAGTTGTATTAGCCATGTTAAACTTGGTCTTTTCCTTTCTATCAGTGTTGCTTTCTTGTCTTGCCCCTCTTCACTATGCTTGTAACCAGTTTGATCATGAATCTCTTGTGCTATTTTCGCTCAACATCTCTTCTTCCCCACCTTTGAATTGGTCATCATCTGTTGACTGTTGCAATTGGGAAGGGATAAGTTGTAGTCCTGATGGTAGAGTAACCAGTATATGGTTGCCTTTCAGAGGTCTAACTGGTGTTTTCTCCCCATCTATCAGGAACCTGACGCATCTCTCTCAGCTCAACTTATCCCATAATCACCTTGTTGGCCCTCCTGCCCTTGGATTCTTATCCTCTTTGGTGGCTCTTGGGACTCTTGATTTGAGTTACAATTCTCTCCACGGTGAGTTAACTGACTTCTTTCTATCCAGAGATATTAAGTTGGTAGATTTATCCAGCAACTTTTTGTATGGAGAAATACCTTCTGCAACAGTTCAACTAGCTGAAAACTTGGCAAGTTTTAATGTCAGTAACAATAGCTTCACAGGGTCTCTTCCTTCCTCTATCTGCTTTAATTCTTCTATTTCTGTCAAAATCCTTGATTTCTCCTACAATGATTTTAGCGGCCATTTACCCAACGGACTTGGTGGCTGTTCTCAGCTTCAGATTTTTCGGGCGAGTTACAACAATCTCTCAGGATCACTTCCTCAAGATATGTTCAAGGCTGCGATGCTTCAAGAGATCTCTTTACATTCTAATGGCCTTTCTGGACCCATTAGCAATGGCATCACCAATCTCATCAACCTCGAAATTCTTGAGATCTATGCTAATGAATTGACAGGTTCAATCCCTCAAGATATTGGTAAGCTTTCGAACTTAAGACAATTGGTGCTACATATGAACAATCTGACTGGTACTCTCCCTGCTTCTCTTACCAACTGCATCAATCTTGTGATTCTGAATTTAAGGTTCAACTACTTAGAAGGTGATCTTGTGGCATTTAATTTCTCCGAACTTCCCAACCTTCAAGTCCTTGACTTGGGCAACAACAACTTTACCGGTACCTTGCCAATAACCCTTTTCACGTGCCGGTCACTGACAGCGGTAAGACTGAGCTTCAACCAGTTTGAGGGACAAATTTTGCCAGATATAATTGCACTGAAATCTCTATCTTTCCTCTCACTTTCTTACAACAATTTAACCAATGTCACCAGTGCAATCAAGATATTGATGAAGCTGGAGGACCTCCATACCCTGCTCCTGGGAAAGAATTTTTTAAGCGAATCAATGCCAAATGACGATGAAATATGGCTGTCAGGTGGATTTCAAAATCTCCAAATTTTGGGTTTAGGTGGTTGCCAACTTAGTGGTCAGATACCAGCTTGGTTAGGCAAGCTCCAGAAACTAGAGATCTTGGACCTGTCCCAAAATAAGATCATAGGTTCAATTCCTAGTTGGTTGGTTAGTCTGCCAAACCTTTTCTACTTGGATTTAAATGATAACATCATATCAGGTGAATTTCCAAGAGAACTGAACTTACTTCCTGCATTGGTGACAGGGGCCAAGTATTTACTGGACAGGCCCTATCTAGCAATGCCAGTCCTTGTCCAGAGCAGAAGTACTAATTATTTGCAATACTATAAACTCTCCAACTTACCACCAGCATTATACCTTGGCAACAACAGAATCAGTGGCAACATTCCTGCCGAGCTTGGCCAGTTAAAGTTCCTTCATGTTCTGGACTTAAGTAACAACAGATTCTTTGGAAACATTCCTGAAGAACTATCTAAACTGACCAACTTAGAGATGTTGGATCTCTCAGGAAACAGTTTAACTGGTGAAATCCCTCAATCATTGAGAGGTCTGCATTTCTTGTCTTTCTTCAGTGTTGCAGATAACAATCTTCAAGGACAAATACCTTCAGGTGGACAGTTTGACACTTTTCCAGTTTCCAGCTTTACAGGTAACCCTGGATTGTGCGGTTCAACTCTACTACGCCCTTGCACTTATCATCCTGCAGGAACCAACCATTCTATTGATTTCAAAGAATCTTCAGACAACACGCTTGTTTTTGGACTCATCGCAGGGCTGTGTTTTGGGTTTGTTATTGGATCTGCAACTGGGTCATTCTACCCCATCCACAGGCTACAGTTCCTGCAGAAGTTTGTAAGGTTCGGTAATCTAAATGGGTACAGAATATCGCCTTCATGATGACAGTGTTAAGGTACAATTTTCATGTTGTAAGATTGAACAAGATATTAAATTAAAAGATTAAATATTCTTTTCATCTTGTACAATGTTGTAATCTTGTACAGAAATATCTGTACATAAAGTATTAATTAAAATCCAGCTGTAACCTTCGTTGTACAAGTAATGCTGCTGTGAGTGCAGGCAAGTTTTTGTTTGTTTTCCGGGCATTGCTGTGTCTTTGAACTCCAATGGAAGTGTCAGGACAAAACTATTAGGTGTGCGGATGTTAATACCAAGCATATTCATTTCTTGTCAGCTTTAAACAAAATTGACTTTTTTTTTTTTTCTGATATTGCAATTGGATGATAATTTCATAGATGAAGAATATACAATATAATAATAAAGGGCCTATCAATCGTTGATGATAAGCTTAGAGTTGACCATTTGTTTACTTGCACTGTCTTTCTGTTCTCTATCTCATATCATACCCCATTGAAGTGGATCATTGTTTCAATCACCACACCAGCTGTTGATTCGTTGCGCGATGGAAATTGGCCTTACTATTGGAGGTGCTCTTCTCTCTTCCGTCTTTCAGATGCTGTTGGAAAAGTTGAGATCCAGCGACTTGCTAAATTATGCCCGTGAAGGAGATTTCTTGGCTGAACTCAGCAAGTGGGATCGGATGCTGAAAAAAATTGATGCAGTTCTTGAGGATGCCGAGGAGAAACAGATGACAAGCCAGTTAGTGAAGATCTGGGTTGGTGAGCTTAGGGACTTGGCTTATGATGTGGAGGACGTACTTGATGAGTTTGCCACCGAGGTTATGCGACGCAAGGTGGTGGCTGTTGAACCTGTAGCTACTGCAGGTAAGCTAAGAAGACTCATGCCTAGCTGTTGCCTTGGATTGAATCTGAACACTGTTAAGTTCAATGATGAGATGAACACTGTTAAGTTCAATGATGAGATGATGTCCAAGATCAAGAGTATCTCTAAGAAATTTGACGAGATCATGGAACAAAAAGATCTCCTGAATTTAGGAGAGTCTGCAAGAGAGAAGACTAGCCAAAGGAGAGAAGCACTGGGAACGATCTCTTTAGTGAATGAAGCCAAGGTTTATGGAAGGGAGAAAGATCGCGAGGCACTACTTGATATGTTGAAGGCTGAAGCAAGTGCTGTAGGAGTCTCGGTGATTTCCATAGTTGGCATGGGAGGGCTTGGCAAGACCACTCTTGCTCAGCTGATCTTCAATGATGCTTCATTGGTGTTTGATTTTAAAGTTTGGGTCTCTGTTGGTGAGAATTTTGATGTTTTAAGGATAACTAAAACAATTCTTCAACTTGGTGCTTCTAATGACAATGATTTAAATTCACTACAAGTGAAGTTGAAGGAGAAGTTGTCTAGAAAGAAATTTTTGATTGTGTTGGATGACGTTTGGACTAAGAACTATGATCATTGGACTCTGTTATGTGTTGCTTTTGAATCAGGGGCACAAGGAAGCAAAATTATTGTAACGACTCGAGATCAAAATGTTTCATCAATGATGGGTGCTGCTCAGACTTATTTTCTCAAACAGTTGTCATATGATGATTGCTTCTCAGTGTTTACACAGCATGCTTTAGGAGCAACAGACTTCTATAACCACTTGGATTTCAAAGCCATGGCTGAAGAAATTGTCAAAAAATGTAAAGGATTGCCTTTGGCAGCTAAAGCTCTCGGAGGCCTTCTACGAGGTAAGCTAAATCACAAGCTATGGGAAGGAGTGTTGAAGAGCAACATATGGGAAGGAGAAGAAACCAACATTCTTCCAGCCTTAAGAGTGAGCTACTCTCATCTTCCACCCCACTTGAAACGTTGCTTTGCTTATTGTGCTATGTTTCCAGATGAATATGAATTTGACAAGGACGAGCTGGTGTTACTTTGGATGGCTGAGGGTTTTCTTCAACAACCAAAGAAGAATCAGCCAACTGAATACGTAGGCCGTGAATATTTTGATGATTTATTGTCAAGATCATTCTTTCAAGAGTCTAGTAAAGATAAATCACTATATGTCTTGCATGACCTGATGAGAGATTTAGCTCGCTCTGTTAGTCAAGGAGCATCCCTTAATTTGGAGGAGTTGAACTGCGCAAAATCATGTCAAAATGTTCGACATTCTTCATTCACTCGTCCCCGGCATAACATCTCACAAAGATTTCAGGTCTTTAATGAAATGAAGAAATTGCGCACATTGCTGTCTTTACCAATTCTTTCAGAATATAACTGGGACAATTTAAGTAGAAGTGCGTTGCATGATTTGGTGTCAAAACTAAAATGTTTAAGGGTGCTATCACTCGCTGGATATCAACTAGTAGAGTTGCCAAGTTCTATTGGTTCCTTGAAGCTTTTAAGGTACCTTAACTTGTCATACACCTTAATCGTTCGGTTACCCACGTCAATATGCCAACTCTTCAATTTGCAGACATTAAAACTACGTGGTTGCGAAAAACTCATGGAGTTGCCTGTCGATATTGACAATCTAATCAACTTGCGGCACCTTGATATTAGAGGTACAACAAATATGAAAGCGATGCCGCTTCAGATTGGCAATTTGGCAAATCTTTGTACCCTGACAAAGTTCAGTGTGGGAGACAGTGGAAGGCTTCAGCTAAGAGAGTTGAACAAATTTCCTCATCTGAAAGGGGAACTTCACATTGAAGGATTACAAAATGTAGTTAAAATTGAAGATGCAGAGCTTTCCAATCTGAAAGGGAAGCAGAACCTTCACAAATTAGAATTGGAGTGGGCTAATAAAGGTCTGTGGAATAATGAGAATGCATCCCAAGTCCTAAAATTGCTACAGCCTCCTACAAGTGTTGAAAGCCTTGCAATTACTTCGTATGGTGGCGCAAAATTCCCATCTTGGCTAGGAGATCCTTCGTTCAACAAAATGGTGCACGTCCAACTCCAAGATTGTCGTCAAATCACTTCACTGCCACCTCTTGGGCAGCTACCATGTCTTAGAGATTTGAGCATAGAAGCGATGCCTGAAGTGCAAGAGATGGGTGTTGAGTTTTATGGCAATGTTTCTGATTCTTTTCCATTTCTGGAGACTCTATTCATTAAAGATTTGTGTAAGTGGGCACATTGGTCTTATGGAAAATTTCCAAAATTGCAGCAGCTTTCGATCATCAATTGCCCAGCATTGGTGGATAAAGTGCCTAGCTGTGTTTCTTCTCTTCGTGAATTAAATATTGAAGAATGTCAAGAGGTTGTTCTAAGAAGTGTATGTGAGCTCACCTGTCTTGCCACCTTAAATGTGAAGAAAATTGCAGGCCTTGTAAATTTGCACGAAATACATTTAGAGGGCTTAATGGCGCTTAAAGAACTGACTATTAGGGATTGTGACGAGCTCACACACTTGTGGCAAGATGGAAGCGTTGGACATTGTGAGAAGCTTACATCATCGGTGGAAGAAGAGAAAGGGCTTTTGCCTAGAAACCTTCAAAAATTGGAGATAGATAGCTGCAATCTGCTAGAGAATCTACCAAATGGGCTGCAAAGACTCACATCACTCACAGATTTGACTCTCTCAGGCTGCCCGAAAGTGGTGTCTCTCCCAGCAACAGGCTTGCCATACAGCCTGGTAAATCTCTGGATCTCATATTGTGATTCTTTGGAGACTCTTCCAAAGGGAACGAAGATGCCTAGTCACCTTGAAAAATTGGTAATTCAAGAATGTGTATCACTCAAGTACTCCTTGTCATCCATAGCTAATTTCGCTGATTCGGTGCAGAATCTTAACATATCCTATTGCACAAATCAGTTGTTAGATTCACTATGTAACCTGAGGCTTTCACGGTTACATCTAATTGGGTGTTCTGATTTAGTCTCATTTCCAGAAGAGGGATTGTGCATCCCAACTCTAGTCCATTTGGTCATATCTGATTGTGACAATCTGAGATCTCTTCCCAATCATTTCTGTGGCCTCACTTCTCTGCAAAATTTATTTATATCGTATCCTGTGGTGTCCTTTCCAGAAGGGGGTTTGCCTCCAAACTTAATAGCACTTTCGGTCTATGATTGCGACAATATGGCACAACCAATCTCAGTGGGGACTCTACAGAGTCACCACTCTTCGATCTCTCACAATTGCGGGTACAAGTCCAAGTACAGATATGGTTTCTTGTTTCCCAGATGATGATGATCGAGGTCAACTGCTTCCTTCTTCACTAACCTTCATTTATATCAGTGGGTTCAGGAATCTAGAATCTATATCAAGAGGCCTACAAAGCCTTACCTCTCTTGAAGAACTATGGATTCAGCATTGTCCCAGGCTACATTCCTTGCCAAATGAGTGTGGCTTTCCTGCCACACTCAGCTACCTGACGATCGATGACTGTCCCCTTGTAAAAGAAGGTTGCTCAAAAGATGGAGTATTTTGGTCTATTATTGCCTCCATCCCCTGCTTTGAATTGGATGGAGAACAAATACCATGATCTGAAACTATGTAAATTATTATTATTTTTGCGTATTTATCTATTAATTTATTGTCTGAGGAAGAGGGGGTTGATAGAGGGGGCAAAACTCCAACTTGAGACTTTATTTAAGAAAATGCAAACTTTTTGCTACTTGGACCAACAAAGGTTGAACCTATTCGTTTTTTATAGTTATGTTTATTTGTATATATTTCTGTTTCTGTATTGAGCTGACATAGTTGCAGGACTAAGAAAAAAAAATGGCATAAAAGAAACTGAAATTTTAATTAAGATGCAGATACATTATGTATCTAATAACAGAGAAAATGTAATTCAGAATGATACATTATGTATATAATAACAGAGAAAATGTAATTCAGAATTCATAAAATATGTTTCGGGAAAGATATTTAAAAAAAAAAAAAGATGTACCCTGTCTAGAAACAAACGATTACAATGTATAGAGAAGTAGAAAAAGAGCAATTCTGATGCTACAGAGCCACAGCAATAAGCTAAGATGGTGACATCCATTACATGGGAAAAAAAAAGTTCGAGAAAAAAGAAAGATTCAATTAACAAGATGCAAGGAAAGTGCTGTTTCACTTTAACAATATATTTGATTCATTCATCAGTCAACATTTTTGAAAATGCATGCATAACCACTGCCATTAATCATTCATCAGTCAACATTTTTGAAAATGCATGCATAACCACTGCCATTAAAGTAAATGATTATGCAAAATGCTTATGAAAATTCATGCACTTGGTCATTACTCTATACTCATTTTCTATGGCAATGCATCTTAATTTCCAGTCAATAAGCATAGACTGTCCACTCACTGGGTCACTTGCTCGTCTTGTTTTTCCAAATTCCTGCACAAATCTCTTCACTCCGTTGGAATCGGATTACTTCAGCTAGTTACAGTCCCTGCAGTGTGTGTAATTAGCTACGGCATCACGGGCGGCTGCACTCGGGTAGTGCCTTTCAGACAGTAGACTTATGCAGCAGTTTCTTCATAGACTTACAGTTTAAGCAAAACTTTTGACCATCTTTCCCCTGATCACAGTTACAGAATCTTTTGCAGCCAGAAATTTGTGATAAGTTTTATGACATCTTATTCATCAAATTTTCAGTTTGTTCTTTTATTTTACCTCAAAAAAATTGTAGCAATTACTAGCAGTCAAAAGTGAACTAATCCTACATCCTTGGATTTTATCATATGTTCCTGGCAGCTAACTCTGCCTACCAACATTTGAAAACCAGGATAAAATGTAATTCCAAGATTGAACTCTCTTCTGTATGTTATACTACAAAATTTTACAGCGAGCTTATCGTAATAAATTTTGGGGACACGCAAAGGATTTTCGTAGAAAATGAAATTTATAGCAGCATTTTAAAACCTTGTTTCAGTATCAACACACTCCAAAAATCCTGCAAAAATGCACGGGCCGTCAAGATTTTTACTTGCAAAAACATACAATAGAAGACAAGCAACTAGCAAGCTTTCTTATGAATGTAATAGAAGACAAGCACAAAAAGATATTTACATTCAATACATAAAGAGAATAATATATTACTGAAAATTACATATGCAGTAGCTTTCCCATGAACTTTCTTTCTGTGCAGAGATCCTATTTTATTGACTAACAATATTCTAATAAAGATTAAAAAGAATTCCAAAAAAATTCTTCAAAACCGCAAATTAGCGGTTATTGTTGCTTCCAAGTTTTCATTTATATTCTGTGGGTGCATTCTGGGTTGGAGTGTAAACAGATCACTAGGTCATGCCTCTCTTCAAAGCTTCAAATATTCTAATGTCACATAAGTATTCATGTTTACATGATATATTTACAACTGTCTGAAATTAGCATGCTCAGACTCATGCTCTTGTAACTTCAAGTCCTAAGAATTGCATCCGATTCATTGGTTCAACACTTGTATTACATCCATCTTCATTATTAACTATTTTCTTGAATCAAAAGGAATGACCTCATAAAAAAAATGGCTCGACCTTTCTACATCGATTTCAGCAATCCAAAATATGAGAATTCCAAGCTTTCTTTCTTACCTGAGCATGTCACCGCTATTCAATTGTGGAAAACTCAGTGCTGGTGAGATGCTGAAGGTATTGCCATCACCGAAGGACGAAGGATGGCTAAGAGGAATTGGTCGATCTGGAATTGGTGGAACTTCAATATCTCCTTCCAACATTTTCAGAGCATCCATAATAGTAGGCCTTAAAGCAACCATCACATGAGCACATAAAATCCCAACAAGCACAAACCTCTCCATTATAGCTTTCGGGTTCGAGTTCGTAGAATCCCCATCCTTCAACAAAGAAGGATCCAATGCCTTTTCTACTTTTCCAGTCTTCACCAATGACCAGACCCAGTCAGTGATCAAAAAGGCACGTGGCGACCCTGAAGAAGACATATCAAGAGCCTTTCTCCCACACATTATTTCAAGAACAACTATCCCAAAGCTATAAACATCACTCTTCTCTGTCAATTGTCCATACAAAGCATACTCAGGAGCTAAGTATCCATGAGTCCCAGCTACTCTTGTAGTGAGATGAGACTGACCTTCCCTACTCTGCTTCGCCAACCCAAAATCAGCCACTCTTGCTCGCATATCAGCATCTAACAATATGTTCGTCCCCTTAATATCTCTGTGATAAATTGCAGGCTTCACTCCATAATGCAAATAAGCCAATCCCTTTGCAACATCCAAGATAATGTTCTTCCTTTGAGGCCAAGTCAATAGTTTCTTCTCAATCTTGTTATCAGCTGGTGGAAACAAATGCTCATCAAGATTGCCATTAGGCATATACTCATAAACAAGATACCTTTGACTCCCTTTCTCAATATAATCCTCATCTTCCTCAACTACACAACACCCTCTAAGCGGCACAAGATTCCGGTGCTTCAAATTGCTTATAATCTCAACCTCATTACAAAATTCAACATCACCTTGGAAATCAGATTCTATAATCCTCTTAACAGCCACAGTAGTTCCATCAGACAAAACACCTTTGTAAACAAAACCAAACCCTCCTCTCCCAACAAAATTCTTCTGAGAAAAATTATTAGTTGCTTTCTCAATATCATGAATCTTAAACCAAATTGAACCAGTATTAGGCCTCAATTTTGGCCTAGACCCTTGATCCTCCAAGTCGAAAGGAGAAGGAGAATTGTTCTTTCTCCTCCCTTTCTTATCATACCAAAAATACAATCCTAACAAACTAGACATAACCATAACAGCAACACCAGCACCAGTCAAACCAAAAACAAGAGCAGAATGATGATTATTATTTGAACCAACACCAGAATTCAAATCTAACCCAAAAATACAAGTGACAGCACCATCACTTTCAGGACCAAACTCATTAACCATACCAGCAGCATATAAAACTGTGTAGTAAAAGCAATCTGTAGCATGAGATTGATTACCATCAAATAATATCAAATCTGACTGAACTTTAAACCCAGCTGCCACACATGCGCTACAAGAAGTAAGATCAACAAGATCGGGCTTACAAGCTGAATCAAGCACAGTTGACTTGCCCAATTTAGCAACCCAATCCTGATAAGTCTGGACTTCAGCGCATATATTAGGAGTTAGAACAAACTGATTTGGGTCTAAACAACTAGAAACAAGATCATAAGGAAAAGACAAAGAACTGAGCTTTTCTTGAAAATCTTGAAGACAAGAAACAGAAGTGTTTAAACTTGGGAGCTGAAAAAGAGAGGTTTCTTTAAGATGTTGAGCAAGACCAATACCAAAAAGAGACAGCAGAGTTCTGCAACATGGGTCTTGGCTATTGATGTCGTTTGGAGGATTGGTGGTGACATTATTGGATGGCTGGTAATCTTTGCAAAAAGTTTGGTTCCATGGGATTCTTAAGACATAATTAAGGTCCATAGGACACTGAGATGATATGTTATTGAAGGTAGAAAGTTGAGAACTTGCAGCTGCTTCATGGATGGAGAACAAAACAAACATAGAAACCATCAAGAAAAGCAATAAATCAAGACTGCCCATTTC
>CATIWO010204508.1:0-10954 GCA_949673435.1 Macaranga tanarius
GCTTTTGGAAATAAAAAGAACATAGGCGACCAATAGTGGCTTTGAGCAAGGACCCACAAGGCGAAATGGGTCCCCGTGACCAAAACTAAAAAGGACATAGGTGACTCACTATTTGTTTATGTCAATTCAAGTTGCAGCTTGTAAAATCCATTTGTCTGAATTCTGAAACAAAACATCGTCGCTATCATGCAACTTGAGCAACCCAAGCCAAGAAGAGACAAACGCATGCGATTTGCCCTTTTCAAGTCTCGGCCTTTCCAGCCTACTCCTCTCTTATGGCTTTATTCTGGTCAGAATCTTCTATGATTTTTTTCTCCACTATCTCAAAACCAAACCCACTATCACCATGCCTTATATTGCTATAGTTGAGCACTGACCACCACACAAAGAACAAGTAAAACAGAGAAATTTATGTCAGTACATCAACTTTGCAGGAAACCCAATTCCTCACTTACTGATATTTTTCTTTTTTCCAAGTATTTTCCCCGCTTAATTGCTTGTTTCTTTGGTATTTTTTTTATGGCAGTATTTCTTGTACTAATTAACTTTGTCCTTTTGCAAGATGGGTAGCTTTGTGTCTCATTTTCTGGCTCTACTTTCTTTGTTTATGTTCTTTCTTTAAGTTTTGAGGTGAGCTTTCAAATTTGTTCTCCTGACTTGATACCCTGTAATAATCTGATAAAATTCTTTGCTTGTGGTTGCTACTTTTTTTGTATTGTTTATTCAATTTGATGTTTTATAAGATAATTTTTTTTTATCTACTTTTAGCTGGACACTTATTTTATTCTGATTATGGTCACTGCTTTGGACATGGATGAGTTGGTTTGTCTATTTGTTTATTTCTTTTACATTTTTTTTTGTTCCTCTTTTTCTTTCGGCTAGTGTACACTTCTGATTGATGCTTTTCTTATTGTTTGCTATATCTTTTTATAGTGATACTATTGTTATAGTTAAAATTCCTTGTTAAATTAAAATCTTTGTTCTGTTTAATTTTGGAAATTAGGTAGTAGAGTTCATCAATTGGAGAAGTACCATGAATCTGGTTTGCTTTGTCCCCTTCTTCCTTGTTTGCATCAGTCCACTTTCACATGGGGCTGCAAGACCTGATGTTGTAAATGTTGGAGCTATTTTCACGTTCAACACTATCAATGGGAAAGTTGCGAAGATTGCCATGAAGGCTGCGGAGGATGATATAAATTCTGATCCCACCTTTCTAGGAGGAAGGAAGTTTTCTATAACCATGCATGATTCCAACTTTAGTGGATTTCTGGGTATCATTGGTGGTATGCTTTCTTTCATTTCCTGCTTCTTGTCCTGTACTTATCTTTGTTTATGTACCTGGATATATCACTCTCATAAACTAGTAACAAGTATATTTTTCTTTGTGAAATACTAAATGCTCGGATGTTTTTTTTTACTGATTGTAGCATTACAGTTCATGGAGACTGATACTGTAGCTATTCTTGGTCCTCAAAATGCTGTAATGGCCCACGTGCTATCACATCTCGCAAATGAGCTCCATGTTCCACTGTTATCATTTACAGCTCTAGATCCCACCCTGTCTCCTCTCCAATATCCCTATTTCATTCAAACAGCTCCTAATGATCTGTTTCAGATGACTGCCATTGCTGAGATGGTTAGTTATTATGGTTGGTCTGAAGTAATTGCAATTTACAGTGATGATGATCAGAGCAGAAATGGTGTAACTGCATTAGGTGATAAGCTAGCGGAGAGACGTTGCAGAATTTCCTATAAAGCAGCACTCCCACCAGATCCATCTGCAAACAGAAATGATGTTCAAGATGAATTAGTTAAGATTCTGCGGATGGAATCTCGAGTAATTGTTTTGCACACTTACTCCAAAACTGGCCTTTTGGTTTTTGATGTGGCTCAGAGTCTTAAGATGATGGATAATGGGTTTGTCTGGATAGCTACCTCATGGTTATCCACTGTTTTAGATTCAAATTCACCAGTTCCTTCAAAGATTATGAATTCAATTCAAGGAGCACTCACATTTCGTCCGCACACACTTGACTCAGAAAGAAAAAAAGATTTTGAGTCACGGTGGAACAAGCTGAGCAATGGCTCTATTGGGTTGAATCCATATGGTCTATATGCCTATGATACAGTTTGGATGATTGCTCATGCTGTGAAATTGTTTTTTGACCAAGGCAACACTATTTCATTCTCTAATGATTCAAAATTAGGCAGTCTAGGAGGTGGGACTTTGAATCTTGGAGCATTAAGCATTTTTGATGGTGGCAGCAAGTTGCTCAAAAACATATTGCAGACAAATATGACAGGTCTGACAGGACCTTTTCGATTTAATCCTGACAGATCTCTTTTACATCCTTCTTATGAGATAATTAATGTGATTGAAACTGGATATCAGGAGATTGGATATTGGTCTAACCATTCTGGGCTATCTGTTGTGTCCCCAGAGACACTTTATGGAAAACCAGCTAACCGTTCTGCTTCCAGCCAACAATTGTTCACTGTTATATGGCCTGGAGGAGCAACAGATAGGCCTCGTGGATGGGTTTTTCCGGACAATGGAAGGCAATTAAGAATTGGAATTCCGAACAGGGTTAGTTATCGGGATTTTGTGTCAAAAGTAAATGGTACAGATGCTGTCCAAGGATATTGCATAGATGTATTCCTTGCTGCCATTAAACTTCTTTCTTATGCAGTT
The DNA here is from genome assembly GCA_949673435.1 of Macaranga tanarius. Taxonomy (NCBI): domain Eukaryota; kingdom Viridiplantae; phylum Streptophyta; class Magnoliopsida; order Malpighiales; family Euphorbiaceae; genus Macaranga; species Macaranga tanarius. The sequence goes on from CATIWO010204508.1 coordinate 2,693, forward strand.
CCATATAAGTTCATCCCTTTTGGTGACGGTCATAAGAATCCAAGCTATACTGAGCTTGTAAACCAGATCACACTAGGTGTAAGTATACAAATCCTGAAAGTAAAAAGATTATCAACAGATTTATGTTAGGCAATGATAAACAATTTTGCTTTGGCTGATACTGTAAATTTAATCCAACAGGTGTTTGATGCTGCAATTGGAGACATTGCAATTATCACAAACCGAACAAGGGTTGTGGATTTCACGCAGCCCTATATTGAGTCAGGGCTTGTTGTGGTGGCTCCAGTCCAGAAATCGAACCAGAATGAATGGGCATTCTTGCGACCATTTACTCCATGGATGTGGGCTGTTACTGCAGCTTTTTTTCTTGTTGTTGGAGCTGTTGTATGGATCCTTGAACATAGAATCAATGATGAGTTCCGGGGGCCACCTAAGAAGCAAGTTGTCACAATTCTCTGGTGAGTACTTTAATGCATATGGACAATGGTTCATGCCTTTTTCAGTAGATAAATAGGTGGATGCATCATTAGAGGATTAACTGGCTGTCTGGTGATGCAAAGTTTATCTTGTTTTGATTTAAAAAAATTGTAATAATTATTAACAACTAACTGGCTTAGTCAAATAAACTAGAAAAGAATCCTATCTGGATTCATAAACTGAAGAAATTGTTATATTTTGGACCACCACATTGAAGCTATATTACACTCATAGAACCCAAAGAAATAGAGATTAAATGAATAGAATACAACTATTTTTTATTTTTTATTTTTTTTTTGAATAGCAAGAATGAGTTCTAGTTAAAGCTGGAGCTAGACCACTGTAACAGTGATATTCTAATCTTGTCCGCAATGTTTAAAATCCAAGGTTTTCTTGTTTCTATGAATTGTGGTAGCTAGTTGCTATCACTGAACACAATGTAGTAGATCGATATTAAATAAATTACAGACCTTGGAAGTGTCGAACCTTCCAACTGCAGGTTGTTTTGGTGTAGCATTACCAAATTTTTTTGCCATTAACAACTATAGCATTTTACATTTGTGTCCCCACATGACTGGTCGTCACAATGAAAACATACACCTTGTTTCTCACTTGTGCTGCATCTCTTCCTGTGATACTTTTATATTGAAGAAGAGTTTGTAACTTGTTGATTAGTCAGAATGCTTTTGGATGGGTTGAGTGTTGTTAGCAGGAAAGTTGCATCCCTCATTTGTGTAATGGGCTTCTTGGTTGTGATTTATCTTTTACACCATAAACCTACATGACAAGTTCTGGGCACTTTCTTCAGGCTGTACATTCTCGCTGCCCAATGCAATTCCCTCCTCTGGTCAATTTAGATGCCAAGGTGGTTCAAGTGGGTATGGAAAGGACAGAGAATGCCATACAAGACTAAAATAATAGTGCAACTTTTGTATCACATTTCCCTTCTGAGGGGAATGACTGATTTAAGCTCTTGATTAGCATGTTGCAGGAACGAAATGGTGGATTCAGAATGTTTTAGTTAGAAACATGCATGTGTTCAGTTACTTTGGGCTTGTGCATTCTCCTTTCTGCAACTACTTGTATTGTTTTATAACTCTTTCTTTTCCCTTGCAGGTTTAGCTTCTCAACTATGTTTTTTGCTCATAGTAAGGAACTTCTTTTCATTCTAAGATTCCATACTCTATTTCAGTAACGAACACTTGTTTCCCTTGTCAATTATACCAATTCTGAATTTTCTTGAATTTTCAGGAGAAAATACAGTGAGCACACTTGGTCGTCTGGTTCTGATCATCTGGCTTTTTGTTGTGTTAATAATCAACTCAAGTTACACTGCAAGTCTCACATCAATCCTGACTGTTCAACAGTTATCATCACCTATTAAAGGAATTGATACCTTGGTAACTAGCACTGAACGTATTGGTTACCAAGTAGGGTCCTTTGCTGAGAATTATCTGATTGAGGAACTCAACATAGCTAAAACTAGACTTGTTGCTCTTGGCTCGCCAGAAGAATATGCAAGTGCTCTTGCAAATGGAACTGTTGCTGCTGTGGTTGATGAACGACCTTATGTTGACCTTTTCCTTGCGGATGATCATTGTCAGTTCTCAATCAGAGGCCAAGAGTTCACCAAAAGTGGATGGGGATTTGTGAGTACCTCAAAATGAAAATAATTTATTTCAAGTCTTTATTTCTTAAATTTCTTGTTCCATCGATGTTAAGTTACTAGCAAATTGTCATAACTTGAAAATTAGCCGTGTTCTATGTTTTGAATGAGTGCTAGTACAAGGCACATAATTTCATTAAAGGTATGCCAGAGAGGCCTCAAAATAATGTAATTTTACAAAATGAAAATTACCATGGAAACTCGTGTTGTTATGTGAACTAGCAGAAAGTGAAGGTCCAGGGCTTAGAAAAGACAATGAACTCAGTAAATAATATTTCTGTCAAACTGTCTGTTCCCAGTTAATTTAACCTACATTAGGGGGCATTTCATTCAAACCTGGAAGGATATAGCTGCAAAAATTTTAGAGGTCATTCTGTAATCCAGCTTTGGCTTTGGGTAAGTTGAGCATATTAACAAATTGCCATAAAAAGCTGTTAAATGTGTGCTCTGGAAGTGAATGTGATGACCCATTATGAACTCAACCAAATGTAATGTGAAGTTTCGTTTGACCTATTTGACAAGTTCAATAAGAATAATATTAATAAACCAACAAAGGCCATTTGAATTGCTGTATGGTAATGTTGCTATGTGTGGTTGCCTAACATTGTTTTATTTGAAATAGAGTTATTTGATTTTTCCTCTAAATATTTTATTGGCAGGCTATTTGATCTTACTATCTTGTGCATTGTTTAGGCATTTCCAAGAGATTCTCCTTTAGCCATAGACATGTCAACTGCCATTCTCACTCTATCTGAAAATGGTGATCTTCAAAAGATTCATGACAAGTGGTTGGCAAGAAGAATCTGTGGTTCTGAGAGCTCCGAGTCTGGCTCAGAGCAGCTTCAATTACAAAGCTTCTGGGGGCTTTTTCTCATTTGTGGAATTGCTTGTTTTATTGCTCTCTTTATCTATTTTTGCATGATGGTACGCCAGTTCAGCCGGCACTTCCCTGAAGATTCAGATCCTTCTATCCATAGCAGCTCTCGTTCTAGACGTATTCAAACATTCTTGTCATTCGCTGATGAGAAAGTAGATGAATGCAAGAGCAAGTCAAAGAGAAAACGTGGGGATGAGTTGTCAAATGGGTATGCAAAGGAAGATGAATCAGTTGATGGATCTGAGAGAATCCAAAGGGACATTTCTCAAGAGAGGCGCAACGTTGATGCTTGGCTTCATTAGTAGCTACTGTCTGTTCTGATTATATCCTAGAAATCCGTGGGTAGCCATTGTAGCACCCTTATTTAATGAGCCGTGGTTAACAACATAAAATGCAAAATGGTCTCCTTAGGGGCTTCAACTTGCCCACTTGTCTATAATGTAGAAGCAGCCAGTTTGCTGTATGTGAATAGAAACATATAGCAATCATGAATATGTAACTATGAAAGCAACCATTCTCCTCTATTGATTATGGCATATTCCGCTCTGTTATTTTCTCTAGAGATTGTATTGAATGAAACTGAAACATTTATCTGACTTTTTTTTTTTTTTTTGGGTCGTTTAAAGTCCTATGGGCTTCTGGGAGAGCGCCGGGGGACGGAGCGGGGACTGGGGAATGAATCCCCGTCCTCTACCTTGGATGTCCCCGTACTTTTTTTTTTCCTGACTTTGAACTTCTCTTTAGGAACAAAATTAATTAATCTTATTTTGACATTGTAAATTTGATACACTAGTTTTCCAAGTTGATGAGCCATCAATTCATTAGCACCGCAAACTCGTTTCTTTCCTCCAAACACATCCAGATAATTTGGTGAAAATGTTTAATCTTCAAAAATCAGCTTATTTTGTGTTGGTGAATTGACAACAAATTTCCCCCAACCTTTCTTGTGGATAATTTACTTTTAAGGGTCCAATACATGAGAGACTGCCAAATTTTAACTTTATTTCAATTTGATCAACAAACTTTAATTTGTATTTTTTAGATGTCATACTTTTATTTAGTTTCACAATAGTGACTCACAAATTTTTTTGTCACTTAGTCTCCGTTTGTTTACGGAAAATATTATTCTTAAAAATATTTTCCATTATTTTCTAATATTTGGATTACCAAAAAAATTAAGTCAAAGAAAAATAAGTTGCTATTCAGTGGAAAATAACTCAAAAATATGGGAAAACAACTTCTCATTCTAAAAACGGAAGTTATTTTCCAATACTTGAATACCTATCAGATATAGAAAAATAAAAAAAAATCAAATATAATATTACCATTTTTATGTAATATTGTATAATTTAGGAAAAAAATTATTGCAAAATATTTTCCTTGAAACAAACGAAGCCTTAAACAATCCAAAATTACTATTTTGATTCATAATTAAAGATTTTTTACAAACAATTCCATATTTTCTATACATTTATTAAAAAATAAGAACAAATTTAGAAATTATTTTGATTCCACCTAATAAGACCAGATTTATTTTGAGTAGCAATATAGGCTATGAGAAGGTAAACTTCTAATTTTTTTGTAGTTTTTGGACTAAATTAAAAAATAAAAAGATTGAAGAATTAAAATGATTTGAAGAAAAATTTAGAGGATTGAAAATTTTTAACAGTACCATTTTTGAAACAAAATTAAAGTTTGGTCACTAAAAAGAAACAAATTGAAGTTTAATATCCAAACTACAATAAATATGAAGTTGGGTAACCACTGTTGCATTTAACCCTTACTTTTAAAGATGTTTTAACCTGTTTTCTGTTAGTCAATAGTGACAAATGAAATCATGTCCTATCAAATAAATTTTAGGGAAAATTACATTAAAAAATCCCAACCTTTTGGGGTATTTGTAAATTAAATCCTATTTAATTTTTTCTGTCAAATTAAACCACAACGTTTCAAAAGTTATCAAAATTAGTCCTCCGTTAGAATTCCTTTAACGGACAATTGACGTGTCCATTGGTGGAGCCCATTTTCTAACACGTAGAGCCTACAAGTGCTGAGTAAATTTGAGTAATTACATAAAGAACCCTAACTTTTTGTTAAACTTGTAAAATAAAACCTAATATAATAGTCGAATAATTTTAATTAAAAAAATTTAAAATTTATTAAATTATTAGAATAATTTTAATAAAATAAATAATAGAAATGAGTGTGAGATTCAATACTTTATTATTAATTCAATATTTAAAATTTCATAAAAATATAAAACATAATTTAACATATATTTTAAAATAAAAAAATATCTAAAAATATGAAAATTTAAAAACATGTACCGAAAAGTGGATAAATTATTTTTGAGATTACTTACACTCCAATTTGATAAAATTAAAACTAAAACTAATTTATAACAAAATTTATTTTTTATTATTTATGTATTCTATTATAAAAATTTCCTCACTATATTTTTTGAATTTTGATTTTTTTATATTTTAAAATTTTCCTATTTTTATTATAAAAGCATAAATAAGAAACTTTTTATAATAAAATACAAAAATATAAAGATAAAAATAAGTTTTTATTTTGTTATAAATTATTTTTATTTTAGTTAAATTGGAATGGAATTAATTTTAAAAATAATTTTATGAGTTAAAAATAATGGTATATTCTTTTTAGTACATTTTTTGAATTTTCTTATATTTTTTAAAAATATATGTTTTATATTTTTATAAATTTTTTAAATATTTTAGAATATTTTATTATTAATAAAGTATTGAATCTCACACTTGTTTCTATTATTTATTTTATTGAAATTATTCTAATAAATTAATAAATTTTAAAATTTTTTATTAAAATTATTCGACTATTTTATTAGGGTTTATTTTGCAAGTTTAACAAAAGGTTAGGGTTTTTTTATGTAATTACTCAAATCTACTCAGCACCTGTAGGTCCCACATGTTAGAAAATGGGCTCCACTATCGAACACTTCAGCTGTCCGTTAAACTTAAAAGAGTTATAACGGAGGGATAATTTTGATAAGTTTTTAAACATTGTGGTTTAATTTGAAAGAAAACATTGAATAGGGTTTAGTTTGCAAATACCCCAAAAGGTTGGGGTTTTTTTTTATGTAATTTTCTCTTTTATCTATGACGTTTCAAAAGTTTGTAGAACTAATCATCCGTCAAAATTTGTTTAACGGATTGCTTTTGTGTCCGTTACTGGGCCCATTTTATGTCACATGGTACCTACATATGCTTAGTAGATTTAAATAATTACATAAATAACCTTAATCTTTATTAAATTGCAAAACAAACCATATAAAAAATATTTGATTAATTTTAGTTAAAAAATTGAAAATTTACCAAAATTATTAGAATAATTTTAATAAAATAAATAATAAAAATAAGAGTGAGATTCAATACTATATTAATAGTAAAATATTTTTAAATATTTAAAAATTTGATAAAAATATAAAATATAACGTAACATATATTTTAAATTAAAAAAATAAAAATATGAAAACATGAAAATTCAAAAAAATATACTAAAAAAAGGAGAACTATTATTGTTAACTAATGAAATTATTTTTTATATTAATTCCACACCAATTTGATAAAATTAAAATTAAAATTAAAATCAATTTATAAAAAATTATGAAAAAAATTTAAATTATTTTTTAATATGATTGTTTTCAATAAAAACTAATAAAATTATGTTTTTTTAATAAAAATATGAAAATATGAAAAATTCAAAAAATATAACAAGAAAATTTTTATTATAAAATATATAAATTTAAAAATAAAACTAAATTTTTTTATAAATTAGTTTTAGTTTTAATTTTATCAAATTGGAGTGGGATTAATCTCAAAAATTATTTCATTAGTTATCAATAATAGTTTCTCCTTATTTTAGTACATTTTTTTGAATTTTCATATTTTTATATTTTCTTAATTTTAAAATATATGCTAAATTATGTGTTGTATTTTTATAAATTTTTTTAAATATTTAAGAATATTTTATTAATAATAAAGCATTGAATTTACACTTATTTATATTATTTATTTTATTAAAATTTTCTAATAATTTTAATAAATTTTAAATGTTTTAATTAAAATTATTCAAATATTTTATCAGGGTTTATTTCATAAGTTTAATAAATGTTAGAGTTTTTTTTATGTAATTACTCAAATCCACTTAGCATCTGTAGGTCTCATGTGTCAGAAAATGGATCCCACTAATGGCCATGTCAGCAATCCGGGGGTTAGTTTTATAAACTTTTGAAATGTTGTGGGTAAAATTGACAACAAAATTAAATTATGATTTTATTTGCAAGTGGTGCAAAAGATCAGATTTTTTTTATGTAATTTTCTCTTAAAAAAAAAGACAAAATTTCTTGTAACCTAAAATTTTCTATTGCATATTGCTTCAACCATTACAATATATTCTACTTGTGAAACTGACTAAAAATTAATATAATGTGCCATGATTTCATTTATCTGGCGAGAGAAAAGAAGAGCCCACAACTACATCCTCAATACTATATACAATTGTTCAAACATAAATATCTTTACTGCCCAAACACCATTAACTCATCTTCAGCTTGCTGCTAATCCTTGATACACCGAGACGAATATAGTAGGAAGTACCAAAATATCTGACTGGACCACAACCTGGTTTTGAGCGATCGTTTGCACAGCATGATTAGGAAATGAGGAAGCATTTGCATTTAGCAATGAGTACTGAACATGATTAATAAGGTTAGGAAATTGTTGACCTCAAGGGTACAACCCCAAATTTTGATAATGACAAAGTTTGATAAATATTTTTAGACTAATGAATTTTTATAAATGATGATATCAAAAGAGGCTATCAAAGTTGAAGTTCAAGACTTTGTGTACAATCAAGCCCAATTATGTTGATGGAAGCCCATGCAAGTAGACAATCAAGCCCATGAAGAAAGAAGAAAGGTATTTTGGTCTTTTAGGATAATTTGTGAGGATAAAGGAGAGATAAAATATTTCTTGGAAGCCAAAAAAATTGGTTTTGCATAAAAATTGCAAAAATGCTTTTTGAAAGACAAAATGTATCTTACCAAAAATAAATTTTCTCCATATGCTCAAAATTGCAAATTTTGGTTTTGTGAAAATTTGAATTTTTGGTTGATATCTTTCCTCATTAAGCCTTTGTTGTAAAATGGACCACATGTGAACAAAATTACTTTTTATTTTATCAAAATCATTTTTGCACCAAA